>SNQJ01S0138859.1:25297-36270 GCA_010110895.2 Picea sitchensis | reverse complement strand
TGTCCACAGCTTCAATTTATGGAACTTGAAGATGCGATATCTTCTTGTTGAGAGAGATTTGAAAGAAACAATGTTGAAGGATATTAAACCTGCTAGCCTCTAAGAAGAATGGAATAGATGAAAAAAATTTTACTCATGAAAATTCGAAATGCCATAACAACCTTGCTAAATCTACAAAGGTCCATTGGTGATGGAGTGAAATACAATGAGAAATGCATAAAATTGCTTTGTAGTGTTCTATATTCTTGGGAAAACATTATTATGGCCATTGATGGAGCTACATAAGTGGATAATCTCAAGATGGAAGAAATCATGGGCTAGTTGTTGTAGGACGATATGGGGAGAAGAAGTTATGGAATGAACAATGATTCAAAAGGTTTGGTAAATAGGGGTTGGTCTAATGATTGGAAGGATGTTCAAGATCTAGTGGAAGAAGATCATATCTAGATGAAGTTTTACTAATACAGGTCAAAAAAGACAAGATTTTTTATATTGTAAGTATCATCAAAGAGGACAGAAGAAGAGAAAGTAAAAAGCTACACCATTGAAGGAGAAATAACAAAATATGGTTGATTATGTTGTTGGGAATTCTAAATGTGAGAGGATATTATATCTCTCATCTACATGCTCATCATTGGACAATCATGAGGAGGCATCATTTGTTGATTCATGATATTACTTCCATATGCTTCTTCATAGGGAGGGGTTTGTGGATTATGAATAATTTCACGGAGGTTAGGGCTCTCTTAAATATAATTTCAATGATGAAATCATTGCATGTGGTAGTATAAATATAAAATAAAAAAAAATGGTATGGTGAAGATGATATCTAATGTGCCACATCTACCAAGTTGGCACACAACTTGCTCTCAATTAGTCAAATGCATGATGCGTGTGTTGATACAATCTTCAGAAAAAGAGGTTATAGATTGGTGAAAGGCACTATAGTTTTATCCAAAGGAGTGTGGATTAGAACATTATACAATTTGAAGGTGAATAATCAAGTCATGGGAAGTGTCAATGTAACATTAACAAAGAAGATCAAATTATTAGGAACATTAAATGCATCAAACATGATGTTTTGGCATCAACGAATGGGGCATATTGGTGCAATAACCTACATGTGTTGTGCACCAAGAATATTATCAATGAAATTAAAGGTATAAATGACATTTTTGAGTTTTATGAGACTGGTGTGCTTAGATAACATAATAGGGTTCAATTTTCTTTAAGTGAATACAAAGAAAAAGAGGCATTTGTGCTGGTGCATTCAAATATTTGTGGCCTTATGGGTGTTTCTTCCATTGGGGAAACTTACTATTGTATCACTTCCATTAATAAATTCTCAAGGAATTCATGGACTTACTTGATGAACAACAAAAGTGACACTTGAAACTTTTAACTGCCTTGGTTGAAAACCAAAGTGGGAAGAAGGTGAAGGCTTTGAGGGGTGACACTGTTTCCAAGGCGTTTGAGGCATATTATAAACCTCTACAAATTGCAAGGAAATATACTAATCCACATATCCTTGAGAAAATGGTGCTATTGAGAGGTTGAATCAGAGCTTGATGAAAAAAGCATAGAGCATAAGAGTAGATGCTTTATTAGTTAAATGTTTTTGGGCCAAAGAAATTACTATAACCAATTATTTGACTAATAGGTCACCAAGTTCAGTTTTGGATGACAAGACATTGGAGGAGGATTAGAGTGGAAATAAGCCCTATGTTGCATATCTTAGGGTTTTCAAGGGTGAAGCATACATGCATGTACCTAATCTGAAAAGGGATAAGATTGACAAAAAATCTATTAAGTGCATCTATATGATCATTTATTTAGGAATCAAGTGAAACGAATTTTGGATTTCCTTCAAACATCGACATGCCTACAATTAGGATGCAATCTCCGAGGAGGACAAATTTCATGAGGATCAACATCAAGAATATATTCCACGAGAAAAGGTACAACATGTGATGATTTCATATGAGCATATTTTTCGATCTAGAGCTAAAGATGAAGACAAATAATGTTCACAGGGGCATAATGAAAAAATTATAGAGGTGGGTGGTGAAAACCACTTTGTTGTGCATACTGCAATCTAGCTAGAGGAAAATCTACCATCAATGACAAGTGAAAATGTGCATCCCAAACATGTTTAGTGAGATCATGGGTAAAATTTGAGGAAGATCCTTCATGAGTGAAAGAGTCATGATAGGTAAGGTTATGAGTCATCTGAGCTTAAATATCTTCCATGGATGATGAGCCAAGAAATGTCAAAGGGGCTCTTAGTGGAAATGAAGCTTCTCATTGGAGGCAAGGCATCAAGAAAGAAATGAAGTCCTTAGATACACTTAAGTTGAGAGTCTTCTTTGGAATGATATAAAGCTCATTTGGTAGCCAATGGATACACTTAAGTTGAGAGTCTTGATTATGAGGAGACTCTCTCTCATGGCTAAAGTGGCCTTTGTTATGTTGTTGTTGGCACTAGAGGTGGCTAATGATTGGTAGTGGAACAAATGGAAGTGAATATAAATCTTCATGCTGAGATAAAAGAATAAATATTAATGAAGCAACCATAATGCTTAGTGGTAGAAGCGAGAAAAGACATGATGTGTCAGTGAAAATATCATAGTACAGATTGTCACATTACCTAAGACAATGGGGCCAATGGATGGAAAAATATGTTGTGTCAATGGCCTATCATCTTTGATGACATTATTTTGATTAGTGACATTGAGCTCTAATCAAGAAGACCAAGTCCCAATTTCATGTGAGTTTTATATGAAGGACTTAGGTGAGTTTCACTATTGCTTGGGATTTGAGGTGAAGAGAGCCCACTAAATAGAAATTTTTTTGTCACTAAACGAAAGAGAGTATGTGAAAAACATACTTGAACTTTTTAGGATGGAGAAGTGTACATTGGTTTGCACTCTATCCAAAGTGGGAGTGTGTTTGACAATGAGCATGCGTACTGAAAAAAAAAAAGATCTCGCAATAGTGGCATAAAGCTAGTGCACTAGGTAGCCTTATGTATACAATGGTGTGTACAAAACCAAAAATTGCAGATACATTCGAAGTTGCAAGTAACATTCAGAGTTGCAAGTAGGAACATGGAAAATCCATAAAAAATATATTAAATTGTTGTAAAAGATGATCTTTAGGTACTTATGGGCACTCGTGCCTTATTTATTTTAATAGTCATAGTACAATGAATCCCAACTTCCATTCATGGGAAAACCATATTAGAGTAAAAATTATTTTATATGAGAAGTGGTGGAATTTGGTGATGTAACTCTTATCAAAGCCATATTGCCATTCTTTATCTTGTCGATCCTGTAGAGCTACTTCTATTTCTAGGGGTTCTTTTTTACTTTAGATGGGTTTTTTACTGTTTCCCTTAATCGGTCATTGGAATTGGTTTTCTGAGATGGGACAGGTATGCTTAGATGTCTGAAGGGACCGGGCTCTTGCTTTGTTTGGTGACACTTCATTATTTTAATTACTCTTCAGTGTTTTGTCAGTATATTTCTCAAACCCCTCTTAATGGCACCACTTACTGACTTGTGACTTCTCTTTTATTACTCTGGTGCTAGAGTACTTGTTGGAATGGATCCTCGAGGTGTTTTTTATAGTGGGATTGCTAGGTGGAGAGTTTTGGTCATAAGAAACTGCCTCAATGATAGAGGAGGTTGTCAGCGCATTGATGAGTGTGACTGATGAGGATATTTGGGCTAGGGTGGGGCTATTTGATCAGTCCTCTCAGCATTTACTACAACAACATCAGGAGAAGCGACCCTTCCTTCCCTCAGATTCTTCACCCTCTGCATCTCCCCATACCTTACCAACTTCTCACTCTCTACATGTTAGGAACTATTTGTCTACTGGTTTTACGACTAGTGACTCTCCTCTTAATAGGAGTTCTTTAGGTACCCCTAAGGTTTCGACCTTACCCAGGAATCCAGTTGCAAAGTCTGGGCTGTGGAGAACTTTTGCTAAAAAATTGTGGCGACCAAACAAATCACGCAAGAAGATGACTCTTGGTGACGATTTGGGGTTGGAGGAGGTGGCCCAACTAGCTCTGAACACGTTGGTTGCATTTTTTTCCTATAGGAGAAGGTGCTCTACACCCCTTTATACTTGGGTGAGGAGTCATTGGCTCCCCCTTGTGGGCTATTTACCTGAGGTTTTCTACCTGATGTGAGGGTGTTTTGTTTTTGTTTTTCATTCACTTGAAGATGTGGAGAATATTCTTGCAGAACTCTGGCCTTATGATGGAGGCAATATTATGGTTAAAAGATGGAGACTAGATTTTGATCTGACCCAAGATTATTTTCTCTTTAGGAATTTATGGGTCCTTCTTCCAGGACTCCCCATAAATGTCTGGAGTCTCAAGGCACTAAAGGAGATTGGGGATTCGATACACTGCTTTATTAGTGTGGATGAGCAGGCGCTTGGCGCCCCAGATAAGAAGGTCGGTAAGATATTGGTCGAGGTTTATATCCATTTGGGGTTGCTTGAGACTCTGGAAATACATTGGAGGGATCAGTTCATAACTCAGAGATTAGATTACATGGGACTCCCTTTTCACTGTACTTTATGCCTGAGGATGGGGCATCTAAGGGACACTTGTAGGGGTCGGACAACGGAAGAGGAGGCTAAGGATGAATGTCCTCAGAAGTTTCAACGTTGTGATTCCTCGGAGATGAATCCTGTAGAGTTTGACACGCAGCGGCTCAGGAGGAGGGATGGTCTAGCAACCTCGGACCTAGATACGCTTTCAGGGAAACTCAGACACTTCTGTCCTACTTTATACCAGTCACTAAATTCTTTTGAAAGGATATTTTTGGACACTTTTGTATAGAAGTTTGGAAATACGGTTCACCCTCCGCCTGTTGAGTTGCCCCCTTTGATTGACATTGTGGAATTAGCAAATTCTTTGTTTAGACAACCCATAGTCTTACCGGTTTCTTGGTATTATTCGGTGTGGGAAGACGTTGGGGACCCCTCTGTGGTCGTTCGACCACATTTTGAGCCATCTTTAGACTCTGAACCAGTAATACCGTTGGGTTTTTCATCTGAGGTTGGGGTTAAGGAGTCACCTCTGCTCTCTGGTTTTCGGGAGGAAGACCCCGATGACCCTTCTTTGTTAGAATATTTGGATAACCTTGGTCCTCCACCTCGAGAGGTTGGAGACCATGTTCCTCTGGTTAATTTTCTCATAAACGCTATCATACCTTCTCACTGTGACATTGACCGCCTTGGCTTACTAGGAGATGGCTCTGGTGGGGGTGTGGGAACCAGCTACATGTGGTCCAGAGGGATTGGTTTTGAGACCTCACCTATCAATACGAGGAGTGCGAGGAAGAAAGATAATCTCTCACACTCATTGGATGCATCGCAGACTACTTTTGGATCTAAAACTGGGGCACTTAGAGGATTAAAATCCCTTGCAAGGGCCAAAATATGATCATTCTCACCTTAAACGTGAGAGGGGTGGGGGGATCCCTTAAAATTTCCTCCATGCACAGACTCATCACAATATTTAAGCCATATTTAATTCTATTACATAAAACTTTGGTCTCGGAGGAGAAGGAATGTTATTTTATGAAGATTTTTACTCCTGGTTGGTTTATGTGTGCAGTAAGCTCAGCTGGTAATTCGGGTGGGTTTCTTGCGACATGGGACCCACAAAATTTTATCCTGGTCCCTACTCTTTGTGGCGCGGGTATTTTTCTATGGGGCATCATTTTGGAAAATCGCGGTTCTTTAAATGTATTAAATGTTTATGTACCTTGTTATGATAGAATACCTTTTTGGGATCAGCTTGTTACTAAAGGGATTTTAGCTGTTAAAAACTTGAGTATCGCAACTGATCTAAATTTTACCACTGGAGAAGATGAATTATGGGGAAAATCATATCTTCTGGAAAAACAGGCGAATTATTTTCATGATTTGATCAAAGACCAGTCGCTGGTTGATTTATCCCCAAAATTCTTGATTCCTACTTGGAGAAACGGTAGAGTTGAGGATGCATTTATTGCCAAACGTCTGGATCGTTTTTTAGTGGCGGATGACTTGCTGTCAAAGGTTGGGAGATATCTCTCTTGGGTGGAGTTACCCTATATCTCCGATCATGCACCTGTTATAGCACAACTAGATTTCACTCAGTCTAGGGTGGTTTATCCATTCAAACTTAATTCAACCTGGTTGAAAGAGCCGTGCTTCATTCAAATTGTGAAAGAGTTATGGGGGGATCCTATATTTCTTCAAGAAGCGGATATACAACTAAAACTGGTGTTGAAACGTAAAGTATTAAAGTCTAGAATTAAAGCATGGGTGTGTCACTATAGAAGAGAAAAATCCTACAAGTTGGAGACATTGGAGGAGGCTATCAGCAGAGGCTTTGCAGAGATGACGAATGAGGGTTTCGATCTGACAACAGAAGAACATATTAAAGCTCTGGAGAAGGAACACAATGATATTCTAATATTAGAAGAGGAAAATTGGCGTCAAAAAAGTCATGCCATCTGGTTAAGGAGTGGAGATCGTAATACTATTTTGCGAGTGCTCATAGAAATCAAAAATATATTTGGGAAATAGAGGCTACTGATGGGAATATTATAAAAGGATAGAAGGATATCAAAGAGGAGGTGGCCAGATATTTCAAACAACATTACACTTTGGACAGAATTGGTGGCCCGGTGGAACAAGCTACCCTCGCCAGGAAATATCAGCACTTTGTGACCAATGAAGAAAATTTGATTTTAGATAATTCGGTGACTAAATCTGAGATCTGGGAGGTTGTTAGGAATGTTTTCAAAGATAAAAGTCCAGGCCCGGATGGCTAGACCATGGAATTTTTTACCCATTTTTTTGATCTGGTCGGTGATGAACTTCATATTTTGGTTGAATATTTGAGGTGTCGGGGGAAGATAAATTGGGCCTTAAACTCTACCTTTTTGGTATTGATTCCAAAGGAGAATTCCCCTCATACCTTTGGGGACTTCAGGTTGATAGCACTTTCTAACCTCTACTACAAGATTATTTCCAAAGTGATAGCCAGGATCATACCGATACTCTCAAGAGCACTATCCACCGAACAACTGGGTTTCCTGAAGGGCAGACAAATCTTGCATGTGGTGGGGACGGCACATGAATGTTTACATAGCATCCATTCCAAGAAACAAAAGGCTATGATTTTAAAATTAGACCTTAAAAATGCATATGATTGTGTAAATTGGGATTTCCTCCGACTTATTTTGGTACAAACTGGCTTTAGTGCGACTTACATTTCATGGACTATGAGTTGTGTGACGAGTGCTACTTTTGCGGTTTTAATCAATGGAGAGTCTTCATAATTTTTTTGTAGTGAGAGGGGACTTCGACAAGGGTGCCCCGTTTATTTGCTTCTCTTTATACTTGTTATGGAGAGTCTTAGTATACTACTGAAATAGAAGCAAGTGTCAAGAGAATTGATAGGGGTAAAGGTTTCCAGGATTGTCAAAATAGTACATCTTATATTGTTCGACGGTGTCTTTATCATGATGAAGGATTCCATAGGAGAATGGCAGATTGTTAAGCTCATTTTGGATCAGTTTTGCAGTGTATCGGGTTTATGTATTAATTTGAACAAATCAACTCTCCACTTTGCGGGCTTGGATGAAGCCGACTTGGAACTTTTCAAATAGAGTTTTTAATATAATTTTATGGATGTTCTTGTAGGGTTCAAGTATCTAGGATATTACCTTAAAGTGAAAAAACTGAATACTGAATACTAGATATGGTTGTTAAAGAAATTTGTCAAACTGATAAAATACTGTTGCAACCGTCAGTTGACCATAAGAGGTCGATGCATCTTGGTGAAGGCAGTGTTGGAATCACAGGCGGTGTATTAGATGTCACTAGTGGCATTCCCTGCATCTATTCTCTCAAAACTTTGACAGCTGATATTTTATTTTCTTTGGATTCATGGGCATAAAAAACATGGATTATATTTATGTAACTAGATCCTACCTGCAAAACCAAAAATTCGAGGAGGCTGGGGGCTCAAAAATCCATTTCTTTTCAGTCGAGTGCTTGCAACCAACTCTTTGTGGAGAGTATTGAAGGAGGAGGGGATTTATCATAGGGTGATTAAAGACAAGTACCTGCCATATCTTTCTTTTGAGACCTGGCGTAGATGAACTCAGACTACACAATCGATGGCTTCACATTTCTGGAAGAGTCTAATGAAATCATTACCTCTCATCACTCATTGGTTGAGATGGATGCCTTGTAGGGGTGATGTGACTGTGATTGGTTTAGATAAGGTACTTGGGATGGGGAATTTTTCTATTTTGACTCATGAACTCATTGAGAAATTGAGGGCCCATAATATTTATTTTCTGTACCAAGTGAAGTTTCATCACAACAGAGGCTTTGTAACCGACCAATGGAAGTCTATTGATGAGCTGGGACTCTCCGATCTTTTAACACAGGAGTGGAATTCTTATACGAGGGTGCTTATTGATTCTAGGATCCATCTTTAGGTGAGAGAGGACAACTTACTTTGGATGGGAGGTGACCAGTTGGGTGTTCTCATGGTAGAAAATGTATATAATGCAGCAGCTTCTAAATTTTGGCCACTTATCCTCCCCTTTTGGCGTAGACAGATCTGGACCTGGGATTTGGCTTTTAAACTTAAGCTATTTTTCTGGTTAGTATTGGAAGGTAAGATACTTACTTGGGATTCACTTCAAAGAAGAGGCTGGAGCAGGTTGGGTTTCTGCATTTTTTGCTGTAGGGATACAAAGACTATTACTCATCTTCTAGTTGACCGTCATTTTGCTCGCTCTCTGTGGAGTAACCTAAAAGATCATTTTAAATTTTCTTCTAGTTGGATTGGCCGATCCACTAGTTCGTGTATGGATACCTGGGTGAAGAATGAAAAACTTTTAAAAGAGCTCCATATTATCGTTTGCTGGTATATCTGGCTGGAGCGGAATAAATGTGTTTTTTAATAGACTGTCCCTTCTGTTAAGAAAGTTAGTATTCTGGTTAGGAGTATGGTGGAAAGTGAGCACACAAAGACTGGTATTCGTTCCCTTCACGGGATTAAGAAAAATCCAAATCAAATATTGGAGACTATTTGTTGGTTTGACGGAGCGACACAAAACAATGGTCAGCTGTGCAGAGCTGGGGGTGTCTTAAAAACAAAGGGTAGTTTTTCCATTAGATGGACTCTCAATTGTGGCCACGGATCGAACACTAAGGCGGCACTCATGGGACTATGGGACACCTTAACTATATCTCAATGATTCAACTTCTCTCAATTACTTATGCTGGGTGATTCTAAGACGGTTATTGATTGGATCAATCATTTTTGCAATCTGAGAGTGGAAAATCTCATGGGTTGGATGCAACAGATTAAAGTATTGACCCAATCCTTTACTATTTTAAATTTCGATCATATATATAAGGAAGAAAATCAGGTGGCTGATGATCTGTCTAAATAGGCCCTGAAGGTTCCTTTGGGGAAGATCCACTTTCTCAGTGGCAGGATGGCTAGGAGGGCCCAACACACTTTTTCAGCCTTTTTTAGCGACTTCTCGGGAGATGGATCGGATCTTTTTCCTTCTTCTCTATTAATTATGCCGAAAGGTATACACCTATTGACAATGGGCAGATTTAATAGGGGTTTAGTGCTTAATAAGTTTTCTATGGACATGATTAAATATGGTTGGAATATTCTTAGTAGTCACACAAAATAAATGGTTGTGATTTCAATCATTAACTTTCTAGCTATTATAAAGACATTCGTTTATGTGTTTACCTTTTTACATTTACCTAATCATATTTAAAAATTACTTTGATAGCTAACTAATTGCCACGAAAGTGATTAACAAAAATTAAAATATTAACACCAGATAAATGAGATAAATGAAGCGCAACCGTTTATTTGTTAATCAATAATAAAATTTAATATATTCTTTTAAGGATTCGTTTCATCTTATCAANTCGGCACTTAAGGACACCAGATAAATGAGATAAATGAAGCGCAACCGTTTATTTGTTAATCAATAATAAAATTTAATATATTCTTTTAAGGATTCGTTTCATCTTATCAACCTTTCGGCATTCACCAGCATCTATTTAGTTGTTGTGCTAGTCTATCATATCTCAGTATTTTTGTTTTCATGTAGAGGAGTCGGGTTACTATTACTAGTATTTCCTATAAGGTGGATGGTGACACCCGCTTTGTCTTGTCACCTTTGTGGATGTTGGTATTATTGGCTTTATGACTATAATTATGTTTTTGGGAATTACTCCTGGATACTTTTTCAGAATATATCTAACTAGTCATTAGGAAGAGATTTTCACTTGTTATCTATTGTAATTTGGAAAACTACATATTTAATATATGGAGAAATTTTCATTTGGGAAAAAAAAAAACTCTTATCAAAGTTAAAATGGCACTCAACCAAAGTGTATTGCACTAGGCAAAGTGTTTATCATACAGGTTTGGTAAAGGCCAACTCTCACATACAAATTCAATTTGTATGCTTAATTATTAAAGGAAAGTGAATTAATTCAATTTTTATGCTTAATTATTAAAGGAGAGTGAACTAATATGACTTTGAGGTCGTAATCACTTTCATGATAATGATCAATAACCGAATAACCGAATGTAATGATCCCAAGCCATTATGCAAGGATCATCACTTGTTTTGGTGTCTTTTTCAACTTTTTCTCGTTGTGGTCTTTCATCAAACAGTTTGTTGATCTATTTGTTTAGATGTGTTTATATGTGGGTATGCAGCAAATAACAGAAAGAGATAACCATGGAGCATACCTCAACCATATGCAATAATATAGACAAGCCCAAACATCTCAAATCTTCTTTATTCATAAAATAGAGAAACCTGCTACAATGAAGATGTCGATTTGGAATGCTCAACAGATGGCCAAGAAGATAGACAATAGATAAGAGCTGCTAC
>SNQJ01S0138859.1:1266-25287 GCA_010110895.2 Picea sitchensis | reverse complement strand
AAACTTCCCTCTTACACAAAACTCACTAGTTAGTAATCACCATTTACTCATTACTTATTGTTGTCATTTATAACTAGTTAAATGTGAACATATATCAACAATATATCATCAAAAAACCATCACCACAAGGAACACAAGATGTATGTACAATTTTCTTTTTATTACGGACTACAATCCTTGGGTTATCAACAACAACGGAATAGAGTAAAACTCTACAAGAGCACAAAATATATAATGCAACACTCATCTTACACCCTCAGCACCAACAGAGATGAGGCAACAATCCTCAACAGACATGAATCTATCAACATGTATGTGACCTTTTGGTAGTGCAGCACGCATATGTACGTGCCCTACCAGTAGTACAACTCGTGTATGTACATGACCAGTCTGTACTACAACCTGTGTATCACTTATGAGCAATTAGTGTTTTATTTTCATCACACACTCAGATCCTCTGCAACCTTCAATCACATTCTCTTTTGTCTCTCACTGTCCAATCTGATCCATAACTAGTCACAACACATTCAAGCTCTCCAAAAACTTACTCATGCTCCTCAACAATACAATATGAATGCTACTCAATCATGATAAGAAATCAACATACTATAGAAATCATATTAGTACTGAATCATAAGAGTTATGCTCACTCCATAAACCAACAAAAACCACATCACAACAACCATACCAAGAATGCCTTAAGCATTCACTACACAATAAGCAAGAGTATCCATAATGTAACCATACCAGAGTTTCTATGACATATTTGAGCCCATAGAATGAAGATATGGAACCTGCTTTAGTCTTCAAGAGCCTATCATCAACTCAACCAAAATTCTCCATGACTTCATCCACTGTATGCACCCTGTCCTCATACAACCCACATATGTATGCGCACTGGATCACTACAGCCCGCATATACCTCATAAACTAGGGTTTCTGAACTTTCGAGACTTTTTTCGTCAAGATCTCAGACTTGCCGAAACTTTGATGTGTCCATGATATCCTCCAGATCTCCTCTCTCTCAAAATAGATCTTCAACACATTCTCAAGAGATACACAAGAGATCCTCTGAGAGATACTCTACACAAGAGACCCTTGCCTCTTATTTATACTCTCAAAGTGGCTTCCTTAGAAGCATCTTCTAGGTCACTTAACCTATTTTCCTCATTTTCAGGGTTAACCACTTTCCATAATTAGAAAGTTCTCCATTTATTTATCATTTAAATATTCCTCCTTGACTTTGTCACTTTTCTTTACCATTTAAATAATAATTTCTTCTTTTCAAGCACTTTGACTTCTTTGACCTTTTGGGGCTTCAAGCCAACATATGAGGGTCCTTCATCTTCATGAGGCCATAACTCTCAAACCATGAGGAGTTATGTGACATTCCACATACCACCGAAAATGGAATGAAAAGCATTATCCATCTAGGATGGTTTCACTAACAAATTCATTTATCTTCATCTGATTATTCCACATATAAGCATGGGTTCGCCTACCCCACTTCAAGGATAACTCAACCACAAAGCGTCTTCCCATGAGGGATTTCATCATAAGGGGACCACTTTGGAGTTCATCCATTTGTACTCCTCATTAACAATGATAAGACAATAGTGATTCATATTTACATCAATTCAACAATGAATCATATACCAATGAAACCACATCAATCCATCTTCATCTATGCATCATGTATCAATGACAACTCATTGATCCACTTTCATCTAGGACAATACATATTAATTTTGATATCAATCATCAATCAATCAATACTTTGGCATCAATCAATCACTTGACATCAATCCTTTGACATCAATTAATTAAACCTTTAGAATCAATGACAACATGATCCAACAATCTCCCCCTTTGGCACTGATGGCAATACCAACATTGATGTCAACACCAATCATTGATGTCAACATGTAGACAAGGCATGCTCTACATCAATAATCATCAATCACATCAATGTGACTATCTCTCCCCCTTTGACATCAATGGAAAAGGGTCATTCTCCCCTTGGGTTTCTCCCCCTGCTTGAACTCTCCTTGGGGATGCTCCCCCTGTCTAAATGCCTTTGATCTTCCTTTGAATAATTTCTCCCCTTTTTGAACAAGGGACATCACTCTGATGTAATGATGAAGATATATCGGTCATGCTCCCCCTATAATTATGCCTCTGTGCTCTTTCTTCAAATATAGGTCTCTTTCCTCTCTAGAATCATGGGAAGAACAATGACTCCCCCTATCTTCTCTTAAATATGAAAAATATTCTATCACTGAAATATGCTTCTATTGCAAATGATACTACTCAACTGGAACATAGATCAACCTATCCATGGACCTATCCATGCATCAAAACTCATGCCATACCATGAAGCAAAAGATATGTCAACAATAAAATAGAGAATCATGAATAAGACATAAACCAAGTCCATCATGTACCAAATTGTGTGCCCACCATGAACAATACCCATGTGCATCAACACAATACAATGTTCCATAAGATATCATCAATGGAATGTATTAACTACATGATTCTACAAACATGCCAACCATGTGCATCTACCAATAAGCCAAACAAGTGTCATATCACTCATTATATGTCTTCACCATGAACCAAGTGCCACAATCATGTATCTCAACCAATCAAGTGTCTCATCATATCATACAAACATATACCATCTATGAGTGTACCAACCATGTACATCAACATGTATCACCACTTGTACCAAGCAAGTACATCAACCATGCACCAATGCCACAACAAAATGAATCCTCATGTATGTATGCCAAATTCACGATAAAACATGTGCCAATCATCCTTCTAGTAAGTGTCTCTACCAATGTACTAGGAGTGTACAAATTATGCATCAATTATGACTCATCAATGATGTACAACATGATCACCTCATCAACTCACTAACTACATGTCCCAATATGCAGTCCAACCATGTGCCAAATGCATGCACCAACATATCCATCAAATGTGCTTTTATTAATTCATCATAAGATATATCAATGAAACTAAAATATGTACTAGCCATGTACCCCAATAGATCAGCCTCAATCCTCCATTCACTACAACAAATAATAAGCATCCAACAATACATGTACTAGTAGTGTGCTTCAATAGATCAATGACATCTCTAGCTAGAATCATCTAGATATATCACATAACCAAGGTACGATAAATTCATTGTCATAACTAGAATTGTTCTTCAACAGAAAATGCCTCAATCCATACTCATGGTTTAGTGCCATGCATCCAAGATATCATTTCATTTTATATCATCACTTTACATAATCCAACATGTAATCATGAAAACCCGCATCAAACAATGTCAGAACCTGCAACAAACTATGTCAGAACCTGCAACACAGAGTTATACCATCACATCAAGATTCAACCCATGCGATGCAGCCCCCCTACTCCCCATAGGGCTAGACGACCTCCCGGTCAAAGGATATTTGATTCTTGAGTCTAATGACTCTCTGAAACCTTAATGGTTTCCTTCTATATCAAGAAACATGCCCTTTTGGCTTCTCGGTGCAGGTCCGATAGAACCCGTGACCTTCCCTTTCGCTCTGCTGCGAAATCTCAGAGTGTTGAGCGATAGCTCTTTTTTAGATAAGCCCTCTCTGGAATGTGACCTTGGGTGATGACCACGCGATTGTGGGCACACCCAGAAGCAGTTTGGAGTTAACTACCTTTGGGCCTGCAATTATCCTTAATCTTCCACGTGTCCTCCTGACGAAACCATGGTTTGAATTGTGTCCCATACTTAATCTCTTAAACTCCTCGCAACTTCTGTCCCCATAATACTACGAGATCGTCGATCTCACGATATTGATGATAACATCTAAATCGACGATCAGATTGGTGCCCTTCGAATCTACAGACCAGATCTACCTCCTCTGAATCAAGGGTCGATATCTCTTCGCAATTTCGGACTTCGAGAATTCAAAATCTCAAACCCAACTTCCTCCATACTCCAATCTCCTAGAGTTCACAATCTGCTGACACCTATTTTGATTGATCAACAATTCTTCTCCCACTCTTTGGATGTTTGACCTTTCAACTCAGATCAATGGTCTTGTGACAATCTTCTCGGTCGACAGTCGAGATTTCCTCAAAATCTCTGGACTTCTGAGATTTCAAATCTCAAACTTCCTTTTCCCCAATGGATTTTTTCCGGAGTCTGTAATCCACTGATGCATGTCCTCCTGATATAAAGATCGAGGATTACTTCATGTATTTACCTGGAGCTCATAGATATGTTCCACGTCTCCTCCAAATCCAATGGCTATGAACCACTTCGGTACCTTACCTAGAGCTCGAGATATGCTGCCAAGTCTCTCCTCACAGATCGATGGCTCTCGTATCTCCGACTCTCCGTGCTTTGGGAATCTCAGATTTCAAAATTGCCTCCTCTGGGACGCATGATATCTGACGGCTCAGATCCAATTTGGAAATCTGATGCTTGCTCTTTGCCCCGAAAAATCCGATGGCTTAGATCTACTCCTGTAATCGAATGACTGAGATCCTACTTCGGGTTTTCATCTCTTAGGGCTCCAGAAATATCAAAATCAACCCCGATAGGTTCTCTCTCCTTTGTGTTGTGAAGTGATAAGGTTCTTGCACCTTCCTCTAATCCGACGACTATCGATCTTCTTCACGGGGATCCAACGATCACTGTCACTCCTCCTCATGAGCTTCTGATATCTCCCCACTTGGAAGATTTATCAATCTTCAAAGTTTTTGAAACTTTGTTCTTTCTACGAGTCCGACTCTAGGATCTCATCAACACTCAGGAAAACTGTTATTTCTTCTGAGCTTCTACCCTTGAAATGATTTCGAATAACTCAGTTCGAATGTTTTTCTTGGAAAGACAATTCTTCTTGTCCACCTGGGATTCCTCCACGTTGGTTTTTCAAATCTTGTTGTCTTCTTGACGCTATGCACACCTTGCACCTAGTATAAGTTTCCCTGGTTCTCTCCGAACTTCTCCGAGTCAATCCGAGACGCATTCGATGCACTCCTTGCATTCGATATGCATACTTTGCATACAAGTATAAGAATAAAAACAATTGAAACTCATCTAGTTTCATCACGAACTCACACAGTCAATCTCTCGAACAATCATACATGAACGAAAGTGAAAATAACCAAATGCACAGAATATCATAGCCATTCAATCATACATCAAATGTACACAGTCCAAGGATTTGGGACAATTCTGTTTTTTCTATTCATTCATGAAAACAAATTTACACAGTGTTTCTTCTACTCTACTCTTCTCTATTGATCTCTCTTATCTCTATGTCATTCTCTCTACTCTATCTATATGTTCTATCTGTTATAATGCAATAATGACTATCTAAGGACCGGCTCCACGAGCTCTCTCATCTTGTCTGCAATCTATCCTATCACACTCAAAGTTGTTACCTACTTTGTCCTATTACAATAACTAGCAATTATTGCTAGATAGATTCAACACTTCATATCTGCAATCTCTTACAGTCCATAAGACTTTACAAACAAGTTACATTTTTAAATTGTTGTTTACAAAATATCTCAACAACCGATTAAATTCTGAATTCAATGTTTGATTTAAAACTCCGTCCTGCTGAGATGTCATTCATTTGCCTTCATGCGTGCATTTTTTACTTGGAAGGCGATGCTTGTTTTAGGATTAATCCGTAAGTGCGGACACAAACTGATCTCCCTAGATCCACCTGGATCTAGAACAAAACATGATAGAATAATACTCTTTCCCTAGATTTAGACTATCGAATGAACTAGGAGGCAATGATCATGAACATACCTTATGAATGCTTCCTTAGGTCTTTGTTGTTCCAAGCTTTGCTCCAATGCTCTTGTGCCGTTCAGATCACAACAGTACAAACCAATCGAAGTGAAGAGAAATCAATATATTCAATAGCTAATCTATACATATGATCAAGGAGTTATGTACTAAAGAAGACATATCTTTATGGGAAAAAATAATATTGTTGTATTATATTAAATGTGAAAGAGAGATTACAACCGTTGCCTTGATGTCGTAAGATTTGCTTGATGTGGTCAAGGGTCCCTTCAAGCGTCGCCCGTTCCCCACTTTGTTGCTCCAAGGGATTAGGACCATATGTCGATGGCTGCAATCTTTCTTGACAAAGCAAATCTTAAAACCACTCTAACCAAGCCAAAATAATAATCTCAGAATCCAACAAATCTAACTTGAGAAGCTCAAGCTAACAAAGCTCAAGACCAAGAACCCACAAGCTAACTTTCTCCATGAGACTCCTCTCCTTTTATAGGTTGAAGAGGGATAAGGTGGGGAGGTTAGGATGATCCACTAAATCATGAAAGCTGGTAAGATCCAAAACCATTCGGATGCCACCTCACCATAGAAGCTTCTCCTTCTAGAGATTCAAGAAAACACTCATTTTTCTCACATTGATGGAATTTACCATGCGCTGGCTATAGAACTGACACACCGACACCTCTCACACCGACGGTTTATGGTGCAACCCTACGAGAATGGGTCATTCTGGCACCCTAATATAGTGCAACCCACGAGAACTTCCCTTTTTTATAAGGTTTTACATAGGGAAAAAACAATTTCTTTTCTTAGGAGGATTCTTCTCTCTTCTCTTAGGAACTCAGACCCCTTTGACCCCTCCCCGAAGGAAGCCGATAGGTTTACATCATTAACGATCATAGGGATAGCTGAAATAAAGTGCTCAACGAAGAGCCCCAAAGTATGAAGTTAGAGCAGAGTGACAGCTGAAATAATTTGCCGAGTGTGTGTAGGGAAAAAGGAGCAGTCCCTAGGTCCGAGCACGCCAACAAACAGGGAAATGTAGTACAATAATATATCATCAAGGTAGAAGCATTCCAACCACTTAGAATACAAATGACTTAAGCATAAAATTAGACATGTGAAGATCCATGTCAAGCAAGAGAGGTCATGGCCACCAAGGAAACATACTGTGGATCCATCTTAGATATGACTCAAATATGAACATAGTCACCAAAAATACCTTTGTGGATCTATGTGTTAAAGACTCCAAATTTGAACATAGCCACGGGCATACAATGTGGATCTATGCAATGGTACCTCTGAATATACTCAGTAACTGGATGCTGTTAGAAAGATCGGGGTCTTCATCTCCACCACTCAATAATTCTGAATCTAACCATGTGAATACATGTGTTGAAATCGAACATGGTAGAGCTCCCGCGATTACCGGTCATTGGTGTATACTGTTAACAAGTGCGGGGAAAATCACCATTAATGTCAATGAATCCCCAAGGTACTCCTGGTACAATCAGCGAATGTGAATCAATGAGTTGAGGTTGATCACTCGACGGAATCTTCCGATCGAGGGTCAATTATGAAAACCCACTGCTCGGCGAAACACGCCATTGAGGCATTACAAGTTCAAGGTACCAATTAGTTTCTAAGTCTAATTCACGGATAATGAGTTGAATTCGAAAGGAAAAGACTTCGTCTGGGGAGGGCCTTAATGTATCCACATCAATGACATGAAACAAATGTAATTTGATATAAGAATCGAGTAACAAGTGATTCGAGAATTTGAATCCCGGGGATGAAGCGATAATAAAGAGGCTTTAAAGCTACTTGAGAAATGGTGGCGGCCTTAATAGAAGGCTTTCAAGGTTGAAATTCTCTTTGAGCGGATTGGCGACCACGTGTATCACCCGGCTCGCCGACTCAACGACAGGATCCACAGAGCAGATTTGTAATCTTATCAAGGGCCCATGATGGAGACAAGAGGATTTTCCAAGCTAGACATAAGGCGAGTGAAAGTGTGTCATTTTCAAAAGCGACTCTTTCATGGATACATGTTTAGACACAATTCTTCCCAATTTTTCCCCACCATTTCCAGCGAGTACCTCTTTATTTTGCAGCGAGCTTGAGATGGCTTATGCTTGTCAAGTTAAGCTCATCCTTTGGATGAGTCCCTCGGGTATGTTTGGGGCCCTGAAGGTGTAGGTTCTGTCCCATCGTAGATTGCACGTCAGTGTAAGGAAAAATCCCGTAGACGTAATCTCGCCCTAGGAGTAAAGAAAATCCAAGGGGTCTTGGACTACCATGACATCCAATGAGGAGCCGGTTTCCCCTCCCAAAGTTGGAGGCCGAGGAAGGGGTCCCTAAAGGTTGACTAGTTCTTCTATTAAAAGCTAACGGTCTGCATTGGCTTGGTGCAGGTGGAGGGACAACCCAAAGCTTGCCCGGCAATGGGGACAAAATATTAATGAATGAACCTTCATCTATCAACATTTTGGTAGCGTCAGACCACAAACACATCTTTGTAATCTGAAGGCATGTAAGGAGGGAGGCGAAGGTCCATTTAACATCAGAATCAAAAGGATGGCCTCCATTACTTGGAGGAGGTCTATGGGAGAGGAGAACACCTCTAGAGGCATGATTTATCAGCGAGAAAGCATAGACGTATCGAGGTTTGCACTCTCTGGCGGAGAGTGGGGATCAGCCGTGGGATCAGATTGACCAGTTGGGTTTCATTCTCCGGGGGGATAATGGGGTTGACAGGTTTAAATGGATCGACCACTTGGGTATCACTCTCTAACCGAGGGAGAGTGGGGTTGGCCGAGGATAAGGATCGGGATCAACCCACTTGGTCTCTTGGTTCATCAAAGAAGTGACGAATTGACCACTTGATCAATAGGCGATGCGGCGAGGGAACGATTGATCATTCCATCAACTTCTGAGGTGGGTTGAGGAGAAAACTACGATAGCGGTGGAAGTTGGTACGTGAAACAATCATCTTCGAGGGGAATTTCAAGGCTTGTCCTTAGCGAGGGAAAAGGTTGGAAGTGAGATGACTCCCTTTGCACCAGCACATACCGCAGGGAACTTGACTCTACTTTTATTGTTCCCAACTGTATCGTGACTAGATGACGGGAGGTCATCGACGTAATGTTGTTCGGTGATGACATGGGTTCTTTTAAATTATTGTGAACCATACTTCTATAACCTTGGATGAACCGGAAATCTTGAAGATGGCTACCCTTACAAAACACGGAAGATTGCAGATATGAGTTGTTTGGGTGATCTTGGCATCATCAACACTCCGAGCACGATTAATAGTAACTGGTCATTTTCCAACATATTTAGCAGTGGTTGGAAGTTTGGATCGCCCTTGTTGCTGCTTTTTTCTTGTTCGCTGCCTGCTAACTTATTCTTATTCACTGGGTTACTAACTTCAAAACTTTCACTTTCGGCGAAGAAGGAGAAGAATATATTATTGGTAAAGATGGTGAAGGATCAACATAAAACTCATGTTGATCCTTCACATCTTCACCAATACGATCTTCTTCACCTTCTCCACTATGGTTGTTTTCCACTCAGGTAAAACAACCATACTGGTAACCCAAATGTGAGACCTGGAAGGATCAAAATAGCGATGTAAGGAGGACCAAAGTTTCCATAAGGAAAAACAAAAGGTTCCACAGGCGAGAGGTTCCTTCATTGATCATTTGAGGGCGTATGCATGAAAACAAAATCCAATCTAAGTCACTAGGGAAAACAAACAGCACCGCAGCTAAAAATCTTGGAAACAAGCAAACAAACAAAACCTTCACAATGAACATACTAGTTGGTGATGAAATCCAACGTCAGCGGGGTATAAAGTAAAGAGAGTGAGATAGGCGGGTGGAAAAGTTATGTTGACGACATGCTTAAAAGAATTACGCCTTGGTGCAAGCTCCACACATAATTGTGGGTATACCCTCAAGAGACACCAAAATTTGGTTTGGCCAGCGTCGATTCAGTGCAGAGTGAGAGACTTGCCCTCCGCGAGTCACCTGTAAGAACCTAGAAAGATGAGCCACTAAGGGTTCCTGCTCCACTTGATAAATCTTGGGGGACGTTGAAGCGGTCCTTTCCACTGCGCCAAGGGGTGGGGTATCTAGCCAAGAATCAGCTCAAAGTATTCCACTCATCATTGTGGGTGGCAACAGGTGACCCGTGGCTCTGATGCAGAAATCTAGCGATGTCAACAAAGCTGATTTGGGGTAACTCGGCCAACACCAATGCGACCTGGTGTTTGACCCTTGTGTTAGAAGGGCTTCGGGAGGACAATGTGTTTGCCGATGGATTTAACTCCCCTAACTCAAGATTCTATTTTTGTTTGAAGCTTTGGAAATTTTTCTTTCACGCCTATTCCAAAGCCTACAACTAATCTAATGTGGGTTTGCTGCAGGAAAGATAAAATGTCTAATCAATTTTTATGGCTGTTTATTTATGGGCATTTGTTACTCAAAGGAAGATGGCATGGACAATTTGGTGTTTTGGTGACTCAAAATTATGCAAAGATATGAAGGTGCAATCTTTTCGCCCAGATTAAAGATCTGTATACGAGGAAGGGAGAAAACATTTATCATTCCATATGCCTGATGTCCCCAAGTATATTAAACTCATCAATATCAATCATGCAATTTCGTTATTTCAAATGCAAGGATGCCCCAATATAATATAAAGCAAGAAATTAAATTTCACTAAAATAATGAACTTTCTTAAAACAAAGAAACTCAAACTAAAAGTTTTTTTTTTTTTCTTTTAAAATGAACTATTAAGAAAATCACGGTCTTTCCCTAAACAATTCTAAAGAAACCATATGCTTTGTTGAAGACACTCAAAGAAAGAGACTAATCCTTCAAAGGCTCAAACAAACAAGATGGCTATAAGAACTCAAAGATGTCAAGCGGTATGCTTAGGATCAATATAGGCTCCAAAAGTTCAATCCCGGATGATCAAAGCAAAGCTGGGCATCAAAAATAGGACATCCTAATTCCAAACCTTGAATTTCAAAGGAGTTCCACGAGCTAGCTATAGAGATTTTTTGATCGCGAACATTAGTGAAGTTCGCTGACCCTAGACGAACCACCAGTAGGGTGTAGACACCTCACTGTAGATACATAAGTAGAGTGCAGAACTTCGAGATGGTCTAAGTAGACCAACCACTAAAGGGTACAATCACGAGGGAATGTGCAGCCAAACAAAAATTTGAAAAAGGACAAAACTTTTGGGTGAACTTCGGATCTAGAGAGCCTAGATGGATCTCCCATGAAGACCCTAGAGACGGAAAACAAGCATCCAAAGCAAGGGAAACTAGACTAACTAGAGCAATCCAGTTCCCCGATTAGATTCGTAATTTGTTTTAGGATTAATTACATTGGTCACCGGACACAAAGGCCCAGTCTCCCCTAGATCCACTGGATCCTAGAACAAAATGGGAATGAGAATAATACTCTTTCCCTAGATTTTAGACTATGAATGAACTAGGAGGCAATGATCATGAACATACCTTATGAGCACTTCCTTTGGTCTTTGTTGCACCCGCTTCGCTCCAATGCTCTTGTGTGGATTCGGATCTAGCAGTACAGACCAATCGAAGTGAAGAGAAATCAATATATTCAATAACTAATCTATACATATATGATCAAGGAGTTATGTACTAAAGAGACATATCTTTATGGGAAAAAATAATATTGTTGTATTATATTAAATGTGAAAGAGATTACAAGCGTTATGATATACATTAAAGGTCCCTTCCAAGCTGTCCTTCGTTACCCACACACCTTTGTTGCTCAAGGATTACGAGACCACATAGATCTGATAGCTACTCACAATCTATCTTGACAAAGCAAATATCAAAGCCACTCTAGCCAAGCCAAAGCTGTAAACTCAAGGAATCAACAAATTAACCCAAGCTCCGTTGCCTTGATGTCGTAAGGTCCCTTCCAACTGTCCTTCGTTCCCCACACACTTTGTTGCTCCAAGGATTCTGAGACCATAGATCTGATAGCTACTCACAATCTATCTTGACAAAGCAAATATCAAAGCCACTCTAACCAAGCCAAAGCTAATAAGCTCAAGAATCAACAAATCTAACCCAAGCTCAAGCTAACAAAAGCTCAAGAACAAGAACCCACAAGCTAACTTTCTCCATGAGAACTCCTCTCCTTTTATAAGTTGAAGAGGATAAGGTGAGGAGGTTAGGATTATCCCACTCAATCATGAAAGCGAGTAGGATCCAAACCATTTGGATGCCACCTCACCATAGAAGCTTCTCCTTCTAGAAGATTCAAGAAAACGCTCATTTTTCCCACGTGCTGGAATTCTCGCACCCTAGCTATAGAGAAACCTATGAACACCTCGCACCCTGACTATAGTGCAACCTGTGAGAATGGGTCATTCTCGCACGCTGGCTATAGCGCAACCTATGAACTTCCCTTTTTATAAGGTTTTTACATAGGAAAAATCAATTTCTTTTCTTAGGAGAAGTTCTTCTCTCTTCTCTCTTTAGGAACTCAGGCCACTGACCCCTCTGAAGGCAACATATAGGTTTACATCATTAACGATCATAAGGATGACGAAAATAATGTGTAACAATGCTCCTACATCATACTCCTCTAGTTAAAACATTTCATGGACTCCTGTCCATGAGCTCCTGCACTATTTTTCCATGCTTCAGAATATCAGGTTCTGTAACCCAACTTGCATCTTCCATTGGATGATCTTTCCACTTCACTAGATATTCAGGATATGTCTTCCTCCTGGTTTTATTTCCATCCCTATGTTCAATGATTTTCTCCATCCGAGGTTTTTTTGTTGTGGGAAATTTATTTTCCCACTGAATTTGTTTCTGATCAGGTAATTCTCCTGCCTCATCTCTCCTGTAAGTATACAGTTCTGCAACATTGAATATCGATGATATCCCAACATTGTCTGGCAACTCAATTTCATAAGCATTGGCTGCGAATTTTCTGAGAATTATGCATGGTCCTATCTTCTTCATATTCAATTTGTTATATGTTCCCCTTATAAACCTTTGTTTTCTCAAATGATCTAAAACTTCATCTCCAACTTTGAATTAAACTTCTCTCCTCTTTTGAACAACCCTACTTTTATATTTATGACGGCTGTTATGTAGTTGTTCTCTGACTCTGTCACGGAGTTTCAACATTTCTGTTGCGAAAGCCTCGTCTCCAATACTTCTAAACTCATGAGTCATATTGATTTATATCTCTCAACTCTGTAACCCCTCTTGGTTGTATACCATAGACAATTTCAAATGGAATTTTCTCTGTGCTCTTGTGCACTGAATTGTTGAATGCAAATTATGCTTGTGCCAGAATCTGATCCCATTGATGACCTTGTTCAGTGACTAAACTTATTAACAAGTTTCTGAGACTCCTATTTAATAATTTAGTCTGTCCATCTGTCAGAGGGTGATATGTTGAAATAAAGGACAAGTTCATCCCTAGCCTCTTCCATAGAGTCCTCCAAAAGTGTCCTACAAATTTCGTGTCCCTGTCTGAGACTATGCTCCTCAACAATCCATGTAGTCTTACTACCTCTCTGAAAAACAAATTGGATATGTGTGTAGAATCATTTTTCTTTTGGAATGGTATGAAATGTGCCATTTTTGAAAATATTTCCACCACAACAAATATGGAATCACTCCCTTTTTGAGTTCTAGGGAATCCCCAAAAAAAATCCATACTGATTACATCTCGCGGCCTCTTTGGAATTGGTAATGGCTTATACAAACCAGTGTTTTGTTGTCTTCCTTTGGCATATTGAAAAATTCTACATTTTTTCACAAAATTTTTCACCTCTGCTCTCATGCTTGGCCAATAGTATGAACTACTTAGTTGTGCAAATGTTTTATCATGAACAAAATGTCCAGCTAAACCTCCTCTATGTTTCTCTTTCAACAAGTTATCTCTCATTGAGCATTTTGATATGCACAGTTGGATTCCTTTCAACAGTAATCCATCCTGTATCAATTATTCAGTCCACAAGATTCTGTCTCTCAGTAAAGGATTTTTTCATGCCTCATAAGCCTCCTTAAAATCTGCGTCTTCTTTATACATCTCCTTGAGGTGTTGAAACCCTAAGGTATCCACTTGGAATTTATGTACAATCAAACTCATCCTGCTCAAAGCATCTACGAGTTTGTTAGTAGTTCCAACAATGTGCTTGATAACAAAAATAAAAAATTTCATAAATTCTACCCATTTTGCATGTTTTTTATGCAACTTTTCTTGCCTAGTAATAAATTGCAATGCTTGATTATCACTGTACAAGACAAATTATTTAGGAATTAGATAGTGTATCCACTTGTTCAAAACTTGAATCACTGCATAAAATTCTTTGTCATATGTGGAATAATTCTTCTTGGCATCATTCAGTTTCTCACTGAAATAAGCAACTGGCTTATTATCCTGACTCAAGACTGCTCCAATAGCCAATCAACTTGCATCACATCTCACTTGAAATGTTTTTCAAAAATTTGGCAAGACTAGAATTGGTTGTTATATGATTTTCTCCTTCAACACTTTGAAACCTTTTTCAGATTCCTCTATCCAACTGGAGGACTTGTGTTTCTTCTTGACAGTGTCCAGCATGGGTGCACATATACCACTGAAATTTCTGTTAAAATTTCTATAAAATCTTGCTAACCCAGGAAAACTTCTTACCTCAATATGCTTCTTGGTGATGGACATTCTTTGATTGCTCTTACCTTTTCCGGATCCATCTTCAATTCATTTGAAGAGATCACAAAACCCAAATATATGAGTTCCTTCTTCATAAAAGAACTTTTCTTCAGATTTATCAACAACTTCTCTTGCTGCAACTTTTCCATCACTGATGTCAAATGTCTTAAGTGTTCTCCCTTCGTCTTACTGAATATTAGTATGTCATCCAGATATACTATGACAAATTTCCCTATGAATTCTTTCAACACTTCATTCATCAATCTTATAAATGTGCTTGGTGCATTTGTCAACCCAAACGACATGACCAACCATTCAAACAATCTTTCATTTGTCTTGAATGTTGTTTTCCATTCATCTCCCTCTCTCATCCTTATTTGATGATATCTACTCTTAAAGTCTATCTTGGAAAAGTAACTTGCTCCACTCAAACAGTCCATCAAATCATCCATCCTCGGTAAAGGAAATTTGTACCTAATGGTTATCTTGTTGATGACTCGGGAATCTGTACACATTCTCCATCCTCCNTCTTTGGAATTTACACAGTTAATACTGTGCATGGGCTTAGGCTTTCCCTGACTAAACCTTTATCCAACAACTCTTGGACTTGATTTTTGACTTCCTCATTCTCTCTAGGTGTCAACCTATAAGATGATTTGTTTGGTAAACTAGCTCCTATAATAAGGTCAATATGATGGCTTATACTCCTGATGGGTGGCAATGAGTGTGGTAACTCATCCACTACTATATCAACAAAGTTTTCTAATGGTTCTTGTATTTCTATAGGAAAATATTCCATAGAGTTATTCATAAGGATAACTCTAGGCTTCCTCACTACAACAAACTACATTTATTTCTCCTTCTTGATTTCTTTCAAGAGTTCCTTCCCACTCATGAGAAGTATGCTTGAACTAGCTTCTCTCTTTTTCTCTTTATCTTCTATTGGTAACAACATATGTGTCCTACCATTCTTTTCTAGGGTATAAGTATCCTTTCTTCCATCATGAATAAATTTTCTGTCAAATTGCCACGGCCTCCCCAATAAAATATGGCAAACATCCATAGGAATTACATCACATAATATTTCATCCCTATAACCTCCTATTTTAAATTCAACTTGGCATTGTTGACTTACCATTACTTGATGTCCTTTCTGCAACCATGATACCTTGTATGGGTTTGGATGTTTAGTTGTCTTCAGCTCCAACTTCTCCACCATCTTCGCAGATACTAGATTGTCAGTGCTCCCACTATCTATGATCACCTTGCAAACTCTGTCTTTCATCTTGCAAGAAGTTCTGAACAGAATTGTTAACTGAACTAGTTCCTCTATCTTCTTCTCTGGTTTAAGAAGAATCTTCCTCATCATGAGGTTTCTTCCTCCTTCTATAGCTTCTGCTTCCACATCTTTCTATGCTTCAGCAACATGTGCTTCACCTCCTTCTCTTTTTCTGTTGGGACATTCCCAAGATTTGTGTCCTTTTCCACAGGTATAACATCTAACTATGCCTCCTCTGGCTCTTCCTTGACCTCTTCCTTTGGAAAACGAACCTCTTCCACCATGTTGTCCTTATTCATAACTTCCTCCTTTCTCATGGTGACTATGTTATTTGTCAGCTTAATGCTTTGACTTCTGGAACTTCTCTCTGGTAGTTCCCTTACCTCTACTTGAGTTTCCTCCTCTGCTTCGTTGGCATTGCTTCCTGGCCAATTTTTCTTTAGCTTTCAAGGCTTCCTGATAAGCATCCTCGAATCTACTAACCGACATCATGATGATATCCTCTTAGATTTCATATCTCATCCCATTGATATGTCTAGCTATCTTTTCATCTTCATTTTCCTTTTGTCCATCCCTAATGTTCAGTCTGTAAAATTCTTTAGTGTACTCCTTCACTGATAAACCTTTCTATCTCAGGTTTTGTAATCTTATGTAAAGATTAATTTGGTAATCCCTTGGGATAAATTTGGCTTTCATCTTGGCTACCATCCTATCCCAATTTTTAATTTTATGCTTACCATTTCTCTGGCATTCGGCTTGCAGTTCATCCCACCATAGTGTTGCATGACCTTTCAGTATTGTCACTACATGATTCACGATATTATATTCTTCGATATATCTATAATCGAAGTATTTTTCCATAGCGCATACCCAATCTAACAATTCTTCAACTTCTAAATTTTGTTCATACATTGGTACCTCTATTCTTTCTCTAGCTCCTATTTTTGGAATTTTTTTTATCAAGCGATCTTGTGCAACATCCTCTGCTACATTTTCTTTGACCTCTTCTTTTTCGCTCTCAGCTTCACTGATATCTCCAGTGCCTGGTGCTCTTATCTATGCTGTTTCCATGGCGTCCAATCTCATTTGGAGTCACCTCATTTCTTCTTCCATTTCTGCATTCTCTCTACGCCTTCTGGGTGGCATGATTCCACTGTGTCACCTACAAACAAAAATCAAATTCTTGATACCAAAAATGATATTAACTTACCTCTTTTCTCGTTTTATCTATTTTCTGCAAAAAAATTCAATGTTAGCTATGATACCAGCTGATGCAGCCCCCCTACTCCTCGTAGGGATGCATGACCCCCTGGTCAAAGGATCTTTGATTATTGAGTCTAATGACTCTCTGAAACCTTAATGGTTTCCTTCTGTATCAAGACACATGCCCTTTCAGCCTCTTGGTGCAGGTCCGATAGAACCCGCAACCTTCCCTTTTGCTCTGCTGTGAATATCAGAGTGTTGAGCGATAGCTCCTTTTCAGATAATCCCTCTCTGGAATGTGACCTTGGGTGATGACCACACGATTGTGAGCGCACCCACAAGATGTTTGGATTTAACTACCTTTGCGCCCGTAATTATCCTTAAGCTTCCACATGTCCTCCTAACGAAACCATGGTTTGAATTGCGGCCCATCCTCAATCTCTTAAACTCCTCGCAAATTTTGTCCCCACAATAATATGGGATTGTCAATATCATGATCTTGAAAATAATGTCTAAATCAATGATCATATCTGTGCCCTTCAGATCTACAGACCATATCTTCTTCCATTGAATCAATGGTCAATATCTCTTCGCAATTCCAGACTTCGGGAATCCAAAATCTCAAACACAACTTCCTCTATACGCCAATCTCCCAGAGTTCACGATCTGCTGACACCTGTCCTTCCCGATCGACGGTTTTTCTCGCACTATGGATGTTTTACCTTTCAACTGAGATCAATGTTCCTACGACACTCTTCTCGATCAACGGTCGAGATTTCCTCCGGGTCTCTAGACATCTGAGATTTCAAATCTCAAACTTCCTTTTCCCCAATGGCTTTTACCCGGAGTCTGTAATCCACTGATGCGTGTCCTCCTTATCTAACGATTGAGGATTACTTCAGGTATTTACCTAGAGCTCACAGATTTGCACCACGTTTCCTCTGAATCCAATGAATATGAACCACTTTGGAACCTTACCCATAGCTCAATATCTACTACCAAGTATCTCCTCACAGATTGACGACTCTCATCTCTCTGGATCTCCGTGCTTTAGGAATCTCATATTTTAAACTTGCCTCCTCTCGTACGCATGATATCTGACGTCTCAGATCCAATGTGGCAATCCAACACTTGGTCTTCACCCTAAACAATCTGATGGCTCAGATCTACTCCTGTGATCAGACGACTGAGATACTACTTCGGGTTTTCGGCTCTTCGAGCTCCGAAAATATCAAAATCCAACCCTGATAGGTTCTCTCTCCTTTGTGTTGTGAAGTGATAAGGTTCTTGCACCTTCCTCTAATCCGACGACTGCTGATGTTCTTCACTATGATCCAACAATCACGGTCGCTCCTCCTCATGAGCTTCTAATATCTCCTCGCTTGGAAGACTTATAAATCTTCAAAGGTTTTGAACCTTTGTTATTTCTACAAGTCTGACTTTGGGATCTCATCAACACTCACGAAAAGTGTTATCTCTTTTGATTTTCTACCCTTGAAAGGATTTTGGTCTCCCATGCACACCTTTCATTCTCAGGATTTCAAATAACTTAGTTCGAAGGATTTTTTTGGAAAGAAAATTCTTCTCGCCCACCTGACATTCCTCTGCACTGGTTCTTCGAATCTTGTTGGCTTCTTGATGCTGTGCAAACCTTGCACCTGGTCTGAGTTTCCCTAGTTCTCTCTGAACTTCTCTGAGTCAATCCGATACTCATTCAACGCACTCCTTGCATTCGAGATGCACACCTTGCATACAAGTATCAGAAGAGAAACAATTGAAACTCATCCAGTTTCGTCACGAACTCATACAATCAATCTCTCGAACAATCATACATGAACGAAAACGAAAATAACCAAACACATAGAATATCACAGTCATTCAATCATACATCAAATGAGCACAGTCCAAGGATTTGGGATAATTACGTTTCTTCTATTCATTCATGAAAACAAATTTACACAGTGTTTCTTCTACTCTACTCTTATCTATTGATCTCTTTGATCTCTATCTCATTCTCTCTACTCTATCTATCTATTCTATCTGTTACAATGCAACAACGACCATCTATGGATTGACTCCACGAGCTCTCTTGTTCTGTCTACAATTTATCCTATCACACTCAAAGTTGTTACCTACTTTGTCCTATTACAATAACTAACAGTTATTGCCATATAGAGTCAACACTCCATACCTGTAATCTCTTATAGTCTGTAAGACTTTACAAACAAGTTACATTTTTAAAATGTCGTTTACAAAATTTCTCAACAATCGATTAAATTCTGAATTTAATGTTTGATTTGAAACTCGGTCTTGTTGATATGTCATTTGTTTGCCTCCACGCGTGCGTTGTTGAATTAGAATGTGATGCTCCTGTATCACCATATGCATAGCCTTTTCCCCAAGGCTTTACCACATATATGCAGCCTACTGCATAGACAAATCACGTATGTACGTGACCTATTCAAGGTCACCCTGCGTATGTACACAACTGTTACCACTGTCACTTGTGTATGCTTAAGTAGATGACACACTTGATCTTCCCTTAAGGATTCCATTTTTCTATGGTTTTTTAGTCTTCTTCACCCACTTCTGGAGGTGTTGCTGCTTCTCCGAACTTGAGCTCTAAGCTTCCATATTTTCATATATGTCTCATTTCCTTAATTCATTCCTTTTTCTAATCATGTTATATGAACTCCTCATAATGGAATTTCTTCTTATGTTCCAGCAATCCTGGGGTTTGTGGCCAAATCCACTACAACTGTAGCATCTCATGCTGTGATAGTGAGAAACAATGTGTCCTACTTGATCACATCTCCAACACCTTATTGTGTTATGAAATATTCCGTTACCTCTCCTTGCATAAGATATGCATTCCAAATCTTTGTGACCATATTCATTACATGAATAACATTGACCATGAAAAATACTTTCATACCTTTTCTTTGGAGTCCATCTTCTTTGAGATGTAAGGATGGCTTCTTGATGTCTTCCTTGCTTTGTTCTTTTGAAATTTTCTTTTCCTTGTGTAGATGGTTGATTTTCAACATTGTCTTCATCCTTTGAGAATGAGGGACTTACCTCATGCTTCTTTGAGGTGCTTTCTTCAGCATGTGTAGCTTCTCTCTTGTATCCAAGACCTGATTTATTATTTGGTGATCTTTGACTTTCCAAGATCTCATTCAAGATTGTGTTGGCAGCCAATTCAATTTTTTCCATTGCCCTATAAGCTGCCTACACCTATGTCTTCTGAAATTCAAATTGTCATCACATTTTTCAAATAAACGATATTTTCATTCCTTGCGACACTTGCAAATTGGTCTCTATTTAATTTTCACGACTGTAAGCGTGAAAAATTCTCCATCGTTCTTTGAACTGTCATGATCTTTTATTGATATTTTGAATGGCACTTACCTTTGGATTATCATTATGTGGCTAAAAGGATTTTGAAATTGTGCCTATTTGCCTATTCTTACTTCGATTGCGCAACTTGATTTTTATTTAATTGGTAAGGCATTGAGCATGAAATTTTATGTTTTTGAAACTTCCCTAGTCATTGAATTACATAAGGGTCATGGTTTATTTTTATATATATGATGTGATCCTTATTGTTATAGCTCTTGGCTTGTCGATTTTATGAAATCGATTGTCACAATGTTTTAAAACCTTTGATTAAAATGTTTGATTATGCAATGGCGCGTTGGTTAAAACATGTGGGTTTGGTTTCACATTAATATTCATGGTTTGAAATATGGTAAGTGGCGCGTTGGCATATTATTCATTGTTTGATTTTTGGGTTGGCTGAATAGTATGGTTTGAACTATGTTATGATTGTTTCAACAGAGGATTAATTTGGCGGTTGTCCTTTGCCATTACTATTTTTCATGGCGGTAAGTGATTCCACCACCCTCACATGCGCACATTAATGCTTCCCCTTTGATCGTTCATAGTGGTTAGACCGAATGACTCTGCTCCTGTGTGCTGGTGTTTTCGAACCAAACCCTTACCATGTGCCCGCACCATGGCTCCAGTCATGAGGGATGAACCGAATGGTAGCTAGGCTCTGTTGATGTTCGACAGTGCCCGTGGTGACCTCGAGGACAATGGGTGGCTCCCGTTCATACATAAATTTGAAGGTTTTAACCTCTGCGTGGTTAGGCAATTCGCCATGAACTTTGATGGCTGTCGAGCCAAGGTCGGTGATGTTCAATTGCAAATTGACAAGAAGTTTATCAGTCTTGCTACGGGTTTTTCTGCCACTGGACAATGATGGTCCAAAAATTGCAAAGTGGAAGAGGTCCCTTGGACGCTTCTCTTCCAGTCGCGTCAGGTTGGCTCCTGTGACAAAGGTTTACCTGTGACCATGCTTAAACAGCGCTGACATGACTTATTGATGATCATCAAACAGTTCATCACCTGCGAGGGTCAGTATGGTTTTGTTTTCTTACACCACGTTCGTTTGCTTATGGTTTTTATGGGTTTTGAGCTCAATATGCCATACTATCTGCATAGAAGCCTGTTTAAAATGTCTAAGAAGTACAAAAGGAACCAGGCTGACAACAATCTTTTAAACTATGGGCTGGTTAAAATGTTTGTTGTTTATCATTTGGGGTTACACGGAGACTGTTGGAACGATTTCCTTGCTCGCAATGGTTTTGAGGATTCGAATCCTCCACAGGTTGACAAACTTGTGGTGACCGAGAACAAAGCTATACCCCCGGTACCCTACAGTATTCTGTTACCTAAACCCTTGCCCGACTCACCTATCGACCTACCCCACTCTGTGACCAAGGATGCCGAGACTGTTAAGCCTGTGGGCAAGAAACTCAAAGCCAAACCCACTGCAAACACAACAGGAAAAAAGAATGCCCGTTTAATCTCTGGAATGGCGAGGAATAAGCTGAAACCTCCTATTGAATTAAACCCTATCGTGTTGAGTGAGGACTTTGATTCAGAGGTTGAACGTTTTTTGGCAAGTGAATACCCCTATTCGGAAGGTTTGTGTGCCAAAACCTCGTTTGACTTCGTGTCAAATCTACCACCTTGTTTGCAAAATGACCCTAACTACCCAGGCATTAAGCTGCCTTGTGAAACCCTCGGTCATTCATCTAAACCCTCTCCTGCTCTGTCGAAGCCTACAGTGCCACCCTGTGATCAATGCGGCTCATGGTTAGAGAGATATTATGTTGATGTGCCAATGCTACAGTCAAAGAATAAATCTTTTTAGGACCAGGTTACATTGCTTACCCGTCAAAAGGCTGAACTACAGACCACTGATAAGAGACAAAGAACGACAGGCTCCATTTTGTTTAAAAATGTGGAATCGGCCATGGCTGTGGTGAATTCTAATCTGGCGTAATTGGATAGCCTCGTCACACAGGTATGTTTAATATCAATCAATTTTGTAAATAGTATAAGTTTATATAACGATTCAAATTTGGTTTGAATGGCTCTGTTCAGTATTGATTGGTTTCGTTACATTGTATACTCAGCCTTGCTTTGACTGAATGGAATCCTGTTTCCTAGTTTAGTTTCGACTAGATTTTAATCGATCCGATTTGATTTGATATGGATTTGAGTTGTTTGATTTAGCCAAAATGAATGCTCTACTGTCGATTGAAGTCGTTTGATAGACACGAGTTGTTTCTCATATTTCGATTCTGAACACAATCGCAGTTCGTTTTGATTTTGTTATGATGTATATGCCATGATTGGTAACAATTGTAATATGGTTAACTGTTACAGTTTTATGTCCATATGGTTTTCGAACGACTCGAATACAGTTTGGATTGTTTTTAAAATAGTTCTACACAAATTCACCCAAATCGTGAATGGATTCAATTCGTAACGGTTGTGTGAAACCCAGCCGGTTAATTCATTTTGGTTTGCTATTAGAACGACCCTATTATCGATTGGATTTGTGATGAATATTCAGTTACAAGTTGATTTGTAAAACGAGATTGGATTCACTATTATTCTATAGTCAACTCAGTCACGATTTGTTTCGATTATTGCCCAATTTATGATTATCATTTCTGTCGACTTGATGATGGTTGTGATCACTATTAATTGATCCTGTCTGTTGAATGTATAATGCTCAGTGATTGAAATCTATGGCAAATTTTGGTTGATGCTGTTATATCTACCCATGATCGTAACAGTCTTTCCATCTTTGTATTTAATTAGAACAACATGAATCTTATGCTACATTATTATAACTATAACAAATGGATTCTGGTTGTGTTGGATTGGATCGTATCGCACATGATATGACTCACTATGGATTTCATTTGATATGAAACAATCTTGTTACTGTTTGACCTGATTTTATGGTAAAATGAAACAGAGTATTCTCACCCCTGTTTCGATTAAATCACGTTTGATTATGTTTTATATTAAATGATAAAATCACTTGAATCATTAGTGATTCGTTTTTAATGTTTATTGAAAGAAAATTGGATTTGATTCTTTTAAAAAGATTTGATTTGATTTCTAGCTAATCCTGTATGCTATTTTAGACTAGCTACAGAATCAGATGATTCTGTAGCTAAGTCTGTAGAATCAAATTTTTATTGTTTTGTAAATGAAATACCTTTCTAACTTGTTATTTTTGATCTATTGCAGATCAATTCGAAATTGTAGTGGATTTGATGAGCAGTTAGGGGATATTTCAAAGATTTCACTTGCATTTTAGTTTCCTAGTTTAGTTGATTTTGGGATATCTCCCAGATTATGTAAAATAGTTTGATATTATCCACAGGGAGGTTTTACGCTGTGGAGAAACTTATATATACTTATGATTTTTGTAATAATGTTCATCCTCATTCGTGGGAGAACAAGGATATGGAGTTTTAATACAGACTGAGGCAGAATTTGGTGTTTTGTTACAGCTTTAGCTTCTCATCATATCAATATTTTGTTTCATGTTGTGTATATCAATTTGTATCTGGTTAATGACTACTTTAGCTATCTTAATCATGTGCAAATGA
>SNQJ01S0138857.1:2814-23473 GCA_010110895.2 Picea sitchensis | reverse complement strand
ATATATAGTCATTCCAGTTTTTTCTCTCTGTAATGGAACTGGGATTTGATGTACTGTCCTGTTGCAGTGATGATGAAATTATGACAGTTTGACCCTTCCCAAACAAAGCAGCCAATTTTTATTTTTATTTAACTTCCACTGCAAATCGGCAATAGTCACCTGGGCGCTATTCTAGCTACTGACCAAATCATCCAATGAACATGAATTTGAACGTATTCAAACCTAATTTTATTGAATTGTATAAGTTGCTTGGTTCACAAGCTCCTTATCAAGCTTGCCTATGCAACAGTTCATGGGATTTGTATTGGTTGTATTTGTCCAAAGTTAATTTTACCGAATTAATAGTATTCAAAATGAGGGGGGACACCTAGACTTTTCATTTTCAATGCACAGAAGGCATTTGAATTGGTTGTATTTGTCCAAATTTAATTAATTGAGAATTAAATTAGTATGTGTTAATATGTTAAATTTTATAATTAAATTATTTATAATTTTCTCCATTTTTATTGACAAACAATTGGATTGAGTTGTCCCATATTCAATTGAAACATTATATGTATTATCCTTATTTTTAAGGACTAAAAAGAGCTAAGTGTAAATATTTATCAATATCTTCTTAGATGTAAGTATAAGTGGGTCAAGGTTAAGTTTTTATATTTCTTTTTCAATTCAAAAGTCTATTGTCAAGAAGAACTTCCTAGAATTTGTAAAATCACACTTTGGGGTGCATGATTGGTAGTACCCGACAACCTAATATTTTTGTTAGCAAGCTAGAGTGAAATAAAAACAACATAGTGAAAATGAGCATGACACATAATCACACAAATAAACAAGAGAGTGTGACATAAAAACAACAAGTGCAAGCAAGCATGGCAACAAGTACATGCAAGTGTTATTGCTAGAATCATACAATTATTTTCCTTGTTGGAAGAATTGCTTGAAACAATAGAAAGCACTTCAATCACAATGCCCAATAGTACTTTAAAAAATATCCTTGCATATTTTCTATTCATGCACATAGAGGTCAACTTGCTACAAATGAAATGCCAACTTTTGAATGACAAGTTAAGGATGTTAAATAACGAGGGGTTGGTCAAGAATCATTAATATGAGATCAATCCTCCTCAATATGCACTTTAGGGAAGTCAAATAGTTGACAATGAATCACAAGATGCCAAAGTGAAAAGAGATATCAAATATAATTTAAGTGAAAGTGACATTGAATATTTTTTGCTTAGGGTTATAAAAGAAAACATTCATGAATTTATCAAAGAAAACAAACAAGAAAAGAATAATATTTCAAAAAGCATCGTTAAACCATGGGAAGAATTAAAATTCAATAGGAATCAACATGATTTAAGATATTAAAAATACATTGAATTTCATATTCCTAACTGTATTGCAATCCTATTCAGTTTGTGGCTGTCAATTTTCTTGCCAAAGATTTCAAAGGGAAAGAAATTGATGGAGGATTAATGATTACTCAAAGAATGTTATCGATACAAACACTCCTAAAAACCATCAACATTATCATTGATTTGGTCACATGGAGACAAAATTATTTGACCTTCATCATTGTCTTCATTGTGAGAAGACAAACCACCTTTCAAACAAATGTTGAAGGAAGAAGAAGGTTCATAAATGAACAAATCACTATTGTTGGATTAGCTCTTGGTGATGGAATTTAGAGGCTAGTCTTTTGCATAAGTCTTATAGTTGAGCTTAACCATAGGTACATGCATGTTTGATTAATGAAGTGGAAAGAGTGTATGTCTTTAAATGTCTTCATTCAATTTATCCAACATACAAATGATGCTTTTGGGCATGACTTGTGCCCAATTTTAGATGGTTTCGAGTTTAAGATTGAGTTAATGACTTCACTCTAAGACAATAATCTCTTCAACCTTAAGGGGGTACACTAATGAAGTGCACATGCTTAGTAGTCAACCAAAAACATTGAATGAATTACACATCATTAGTGGTAAACCAAAACCACCAAATGAAGTGAATGGTCAGTGGTCAACCAAAACCACCAGAACCAATGATGAATTAGCTTAGGGTAATCCATAGTAAAATCCATGTCTTCTCACCTTTAATTTGATAAAGGGAGAATAACGATAATGATTGAAGGACTTCAAGTTTCGATAACAACAACAAAATTCCAAATAGACAAAAACAATCAGTAGATTGCAAATTTAGACGAACAAAATTCCAAATGGATGAAAACAAAAACAATAAAAACATTGGAAAGATTTCATCACTTGTGATAAATTGTCAATTTGGAAACTTTGAGGTTTTTTCTACTTGTCTTATTTTTATGAAACATGCATTTATGTGATTAAGTTTTCATTGACATGATTGATTTCATGTTTGAGCAGTTCTAACATGACAACTGGTTTACTATTGCATGGTTATTTGGAAAAATTATGGTTGATTATCTTGTAGTTGGATCATACACAAGAGGGATGCTAATTGCCACTATTAGTGTGTCATTTTCTGAGAGTGGTTTCGTAGACATTTTGTTCACCTAGATGGTCATTAGACTCACCCAAGGAAAAATATATCCATATGCATTGTTGCTTGGAATTTGATTGGGTTGTCAAGCATTTTCAAGGATGTGTTGGACTCACACCCAATTTACATCTCATGGTTAGCTCTCATCAATTATTGGAATAAATATCAATGAATAATTACATATGTTCTTTTCACATGTTTATACAGTGGGTTTTTCCATATTCTATGAATTTTCATATACATTTAATGATTTTTCAAGCATTTCTTCATCAAGTCTCAGCCTAGGAGTTTCAAATTCAAGACTTATAGATTATACCAATTTATGCACTAGTTCTTGTTTCCTTTATAGTATAATTGTTTGCACTTATGATTGAGGGGAATTTTTAGTTTGTGACTCACTATACAATCATGAATTCCTACACCACCTTTATGTATTTCACATTATAGGATACAATTTTTATCCAAAGTGTGTATTAGATCATATTTTTCCTCCTCCTAGCCTTATCCCTTGAGGAGGTGTCAATGTGAGAGTAAATCTAATCTATGAGGTGGTTACATCCATGTACTATGAATTTGCACCATTGGAATGAATATGGATTGAATTTATCAAGCCTTTTCTTCCAACTTATTGTGCTTGTGTCTCATTGCATATTCTCCAATTGGCATTAGAGCCCTTTCTGTATGGCCATCATATAGAGAGACATCATTCCTTGCTTCTGTGCTAATTGCATGGGCAACAATTTCCTACAAATTATATACACAAAGTAATTACATAAAGAAAAAATAATTCACCTATATTCATCGAATGTATTCAGTTTAGCAATTAATTGAATTAGAAATGTCAAGTACATGAAACATAAAAATTTATGAAAAAAAATTAAAATTCTGAAGAATATGTCACATTACTTAAAATTTTGACAAAATTCCAAATTTCCAAAATATTTTGTTAATCGCTAAAGTCTCATATGTGAAAAATATACTCGAACATGAATTTGGTGAAGTGTGAATGCTTGATGAAGAAAAACCTATCACTCCATGTATTAACTTACATGGGAAAATATATCCCACACTTGCCTTGTTCTATGTTAACCTACCAAATGCATGTTGATAGCCATGATAGTGGATTTCCATCCATGTACATCCATGTACTATAAATTTGCACCATTGGAATGCATATGGATTGAATATATCAAGCATTTTCTTCCAACTTATTATCCTTGTGTCTCATTGCATATTCTCCAATTGGCATTAGAGCCCTTTCTGTATGGCCATCATCTGGAGGTACATCATTCCTTGCATATTTTTCCTCCTCCTAGCCTTATCCCTTGATGAGGTGTCAATGTGAGATTAAATCTAATCTATGAGGTGGTTACATCCATGTACTATAAATTTGCGCCATTGGAATGAATATGGATTGAATATATCAAGCATTTTCTTCCAACTTATTGTCCTTGTGTCTCATTGCATATTCTCCAATTGGCATTAGAGCCCTTTCTGTATGGCCATCATCTGGAGGTACATCATTCCTTGCTTCTGTGATAATTGCATGGGCAACAATTTCCTCCAAATTATATACACAAAGTAATTGATAAATTGTGAAGTAAAGAGAATGCAGAGAGAAAGAATAGAATAGTATATTGGAATGTATGAAGAAGATATTGTTAGAAGGAAGATACAATGCAATGGAGATGGTTGAGCAAAATAGGCTCCAAGACAGACAAAAATAGAAAGTACAACTATCCGATTTTAGTACGGGTGTCTGGTCGGTATTGGGGATTACATTATGGTAACCTCCCTCTTAAATAGCGGTTACAATCCTGTATGATAGCCGACTATGCCTAAGTGTTGTCTCTAAAAGATAAGCTGACTTTCCTAGTGGCTTTGTAAAAAATATCAGCAAGCTGATCTTTGGGAACCACAAATTGTGTTTGACTTCCCAGTATTGACTAGCTGGTATGAAATGAAACCAGGTGTCAATGTGTTTACTTTTCTTGTGAGAACACATGGTTCTTGGATAAAACAATTGTTGATGTTAATCCAAAGAAAATGGGAGTTGGATCCTTTTATGTATGTGACATATATTTCAATATTCTTCTCAGCCATATAGCTTGACATGAAGCTGAGGTGGCAGCTACATACTCTGTCTCTGCGGAAGATATTGATACAATTGGTTTGCTATTTTGATTAACCCATGAAATCGGGTTTGTGCCCAATTGAAAAACATGTCAAGATGTGATTTTCCTATCATCTGAAACACAAAATCCCAGCTATTACGTGTAACCAAAGAGATGATCACTATCAGATTTAGTGTACCATAGACCAAAATTTATTGTTCCTGCTTCTTATCTCAAAATTCGTTTTGCCATTTTTCCAATCAGAATCTTTGGTGATTCCATGAATCGGAAACAAGGCTAGCTGCATACAAAATATCAGGCCTAGTTGCTGTAACATGCAAGATACAACAGACTGCCTACTAAAGTTTTGTATAAAGTAGGATCCACTATGGGACCTTCATCATTCTTGCTCAACTTTGAGCCTAAAGGTATGGAGGTTTCAGCTGGATTGCATCCTTCCATGAAAAAATCTTTTGATGATGTCTACTACATAATTTTGCTTGGCGGACAAAATGCTGCTTTAGTAATTGATGGGCAATCCCTAAAAAATATTTCACAATACCAAGATGCATCATCTCAAACTCAGTTACATGGCATGTTTGAAATCTATTAACTCAAGATTTCTAGTATAAATCATGTCATCAACTTATGTAAACATACAATCGAAATTTTACCGTCTTGATCTATTTTGGTGTAAAGAGTTGAGAAATATTTTGAAAACCTGCTGGAAACCACTTTTTGATCAAATGGAGTGTCAATTATTTTGTACCAATCTCTTGGAGCTTTTTTTAAGCCATGCAAGGCTTTCTTCAGTCGATACACTTTGGTTTGGGTTCTCTTGGACTTCAAATCCGGTGGTTGATCGACATAAGCGTTTTCTTCTAAAAACCATTCAAGAATCTTGACTTGACATCCATACGGTATATACTTGCCATTTTGTGTTGTGATGCTATGGCCAATAGAGTTCTTGGACTTATTATTCTCTTGGGTAAAATTTCACCATAGTGAGTACTTGGTTGTTGTGAGAATCTTTGGCAACAAAGTCTTGCCTTGTGTTTTTCAATATGCCCTTTTTCATTGAGTTTAGTTTGTAAACCCACTTGACACCAAACAACTGCTACTTGTGTCTTGGAAAATCAACAAGATCTCATGTCTTGTTCTTCTCAATGGAGTCAATAGCGGTTTCATGGCTTGAACCCAATGTAGCTCATTAGTTGCTATAAAGGATGTAGGTTGACATGACATTAAATAAAAAAGATTGTGTTGCTCAAAGTCATCCAAATCCTGATGGATTTCTCTCAAACTTAAAGCAGCAACTCATCCTCTGAACTTCAAAACCAGAGAACTCGAAGTTTGAGTTATCCTGAGAGTTTTCAGTTTGTCTTTGTACTTGCAATCTTTGAAGAATATTTTGAGGTACTTGTTGTTTTGAATTTTCTGCATTTTTAGAACTTGGTAGCGATGGATTTTGACTGTCCATGTGGTGATTTTCTAAATCATTCTAGAATTTATTTTCCAAAAATTGTACATCTATGTTGAGAATTAATTTGCGGGTGAATGTATTGTGGCTTTTAGCTTTAGATGTTTTCACTATAGCGGTGAAAATACATTTCTCATACGTCATCAATTTTTTTTTAATTCGGAAGGTATGTGAGTTTATTCTATGCATTCAAATGTCCTTAGTTGAGCTACATTGAGCTTTGTCCACTCCATGCTTCTTGGGGAACTTTCATCTTTAGGCTTGTTGTTGGTGATCTATTAGTGGCCAGGCATTACTCTTTGCTTCAGCCCAAAAAGTAGTTGACAAGTGTTTCTCTTTAAGAAGTGTTCTTTCCATATTCATTGTTGTCTGATTCTTCCTTCGATACTCAGTATATTTGTGGAGTGTATCTAAGGTGTTTGCATCGATGATGATGCTTGGGATTTTGCATGGGAATTTGCGGAATTCTACGGAGTTGTGTTCTCCTCCTCCATCTGACACGAGTGCTTTGATATATTTGCCCTTTCTGTTTTTCTATCGCCTTGAATTCTTTGAATTTTGTAAATGTTTGAGACTTGTGTATGAGAAAATAGACCCATATTTTCCTACTAAAATCATAAAAAAAAAAAAAAAAAAAAAAAAAAAACTACCACCTATTGACTCTGTTGCATTGGTCCACATAGGTCAGGTGTGAATAAGAGTTTAAGATGTTGTTTGGCTTGATTAGAGCGGTGGAAAACTAGTTCTCTTGTGTTTTTCCAAGTATGCAGGAACTCATGGGGGAATTTGCTCTTTAAGGATAGGAAGAACTTTGACCATGGAGTTATTATGAAGAAGACTTAGAATTCTGAAATGGTAGATTTCCAAATTTTGTATGTCAAACCATTGTTTCATTTAGGTTTGATGCACTCTGTGCATAAGTTTGACTCAGATTCGCAGTTCTGAGTGTAAGGGGAAAAATCCTATTCAGAGTCATATGGACTTCAGAAATCAATTTTCTACTGGGGGTTTTGTCATATATCTTACAAGATGTTCCCTCAAAAGTTACCTTATAGCCATGTTCAATGTGAAACATCCTCACTTAACAAATTATGTTTTAAATCTGGAACATGATAGACATTTATTATCGTCTTTCTTTACATTACGTTTAGTAAGAATAGGAACGGAGTTCCTTTTCCTTGAACTTTGATTAAGTAATCATTTCCATGTGTAATATCGGATGAGATTGAATAATCAATGCATGAAAGTAATTCTTTTCATTCTTGTCATGTGATTGTTGCATCAACTATCCATTAATAAAGATCTTTAGGTTTGTTGTTGGTTCAATGGAGAAACATACCTCTTGAGGTGTCTCATGTATGATTTGACACATGTGCTCTTCATGAGAGATGATATTCTTGCTTCTTCATGCATTGTTCATAGTGCCCATACTTTTTTGTAGTAGTAGCATTGTATGCTTGTTTTGTCATTGATCTTCTCCCCTCGCCTCTTTGAGGCTGGAAATTCTGATGTTGAGGATGTTGTTGTTGCCTTTGACCATGGAAATTTTGGTTGGATGTGTTATGCATTACCTCCATAAGGGCGGTGCTGTTTGCTCCCTCTTCCTTGGTGACTCTGCTTTTCTCTGTATCTCCCTCTGCTGAAGGAGAATAAAGTTTTGAAAGCATTGGAGATTAAATCATCTGGCAAGATCTCTCACGGTTTGATTCAATAATAATGTCACCCAGAGAGGAGCCAATTAATTCATCGTATGAAATCTTGACAAATCCTTGGATTCAAGGGTTTCTTGCTACGACCATTTCAAATTTAGGTGGGTAGACTTTTGAATTTTTCCCAGTGGTTGTCGGTGATGGTTTCACCAATCGGTCGATCTAGTTCGATACCCATGACTCGGTCATGGTGATCCGCGATTTGAGACTAAATCATCCTTAGAGTGTGAATTCGCGTCCACAAAATTCTGCCAGTTTAAGCTGTTTGACCACTGTCATTTCAGGAAGATTTAAGGATGTCCAATTTTGTTTTGAAGTACCATTGCCTGTGATTTTTGAGAAAATCCAGTCATCCTGAAATTCTGAATCCTGAATTTCGCTTTGTTTTCTTTGTTCCTTAGTGTTGCATGAGCAATTCGTTGTGGATTTGTCCTCATGGCGTGAAATTGGATCTGGTTCCACTTATCCAAGATCCACTGGATCCTGGCACTCTTATGCTTGCAAGAAGGATCTCATTCGAGGATACCAAAACTCGTAATTATTTCCCTGTAGAATCGGACCCTGAGTTGGTCGTAGATTGCTAGACGACGCCATACAAAAAATTGCAGAAAAAATATAGAGGAAAAGTTCGTATTTACCTCCATTGGCGAAACACCCACGATTTGTTGATGGCCGAAAAGAGATTATCGGACTTGAATTGGCCCATGTCACCTTGCAATGTGACCACAGCGCCTTGTGTTAAAGCGCTACGTGATTTTCCCATTCTTTGTCTTTCAAATCGTCGAAATGCGAAAAATTTCCTTTGGACAATTTGACGGTCTAGATCTTCCTGTGATATGATGGTCTAGATCCTTTTTGGATTTCGGGATTCTGGGTTTCATGACTTCACAAATCCTGATAATGAGCTCTTCTAACTCCTCGTTTCCCCGATCTCTGATTTACCGGTGGCGCTTTCCTTTCGGGAAATTTTACAATTTCTTTAATCGCCTCCACATGTCCTAACGGATAGACGGTCAAATACATGGGGATTTTCTTGTGGAATTCGATCTGATTTTGGCGAGATAGCGTCGGTTGGGCCTGACGGAGTTTACCTCCTGACCGAGAGATTTAGGACCGGAGTTCAATGCTGCCGAACCTTATCCTCGAGGGATTCGTGATTTGCCGAATCGATGTACCGATGGACTTTCTCGCCACAGCCAGGACTTTCACGAGCCCCACCGGATTTATGCACCCACCCGTCCGAAATGGGCCGGTTACGATTCAACCGAAAGGATATAGCGACTTGCTTGATGCTCCATTGACGCACAATTTCTCACATCAACTTGGAAACCGGGATGCGGAAGCTTCCAACGATTTCCTCGATGTTGCATGCGTGTCCGGTCAAATGGATAATGAGACTTTATAAGCTATTTAAATTGTATCGCGATTTGGCGAGTTTAGTCTTGTTGTATGAGTCTTTCCGGCGTGAACTCCGATATGCCCGATGTGATCGTTGATCGCATTGCCACTGTCACCGGATGGGCCGGTGCGTCTTATCATTATTCTCGATTGAATCGCGATTTCACGAGTTTCGCCGTGTAGTGTCTTTTGTCAACAAGACATAGATATCCCAAACTTTGAAATGTCGATGGAGTGATGGCACAGTGCAACGCCACCTATCGCCTTTGAGATGAGCGACTCATGGGTCCTCTCGGGTTCGTGATATCGCATATCGAGTTTTTGGAGTTACAATCACTTTGCGCTTCCAACTCCGGGTGTGCGATTTTTCGCGATGAGATGAATCGGCGACTCACAATCTTTCTTGATCCAGCGGTTCGAATGACTTGTGATTTGCAGTCGCCGAATTCTCACGAAGGTCGCCGACCTTTACACGGTCACAAAATGCGAGATCGCCACATGTCTCTTGATGGGCGGTCAGGATGATGTAGGGTTTTGCGACTTCACAAGTCGAAAAGAAATTTCTCCTTGGCGTTGTAAGAGGATTAAACCTACGTGCACCTTTTATTGATCCCAGAATTTATTAGGTCCCTTTCGCGCCAAGATCGCGGTGAAATGCTTTCGCCTTTTTCAGCGCTCCCGTCCCTTACGACTGGTTTCCCTTTCTGGATCTTACCGTTCGCGGGACAATCGCAGCGCCAATGGATTTATTCCTTAGCGTGTTTGGCGCAATCTTTAGCCGAATTTGTGAAGGTACCTCCACTGCGGAAGAAAAAGTGGTGAATCTTTCAAAGATTGAAAGAACTTCACAAGTTCTCTGTTCAATGCTAAAATCTTTGACAGATTTAAAGAATTCCTGCAATTCTTTAAACGCTTCTTCTTTCTTTAACAATCTTCCACGAATTTGAACTAATGAAGTGAAATCTTCCAGCGTTTTGCATACTGCGGGAATCTTTGCAATTGAGCGAATTCTTCGAGTTTAAATGTTCTTCCGTTACGCGGCTCTTGCATTGATTCTTTGATGATTCTTGAAAAATTGTTCAAGAAACTTTAAAGTTTCCTCTTTCTCGGTCTCTGCTTCCGCCAACTTCTTTTACCGAAGGTAGATGCGGCTTTTGCAACCTCGCAAGCTTTACATTGATCTTTTGAGCGTAAAGGCGTTGCTTCCTGGAGGTTTCTAGCGAGGTTCTTTGAAGAGTATACGGCGACTCCCAAACCTTATTGAAAGAGGCGTGTAAAGAACAAGATACATGAAGCTTCAGCATTTTGCTGAGGATCGAGTTGCTCTCGGTTGTGTGAAGGGCTACTTCTTTGGAAACTCGATACCATGATAAATTGGGAGGTAAAGAGAATCTGAGGAAAGAATAGAATATATATTAGGGTATGAAGGAAAATATTGTTAAGAATTACAATGCAATGGGAGATGGTTTGAGCCTAAATGGGACAAACAAGAGACAAAAAATAGAAATACAAGCTGTCGATACAGGTTAAGCTGATGTCTGATCAGGGCTGATTGGAGGTTACATTATATTTAGGTAGTATATATGAGAAAATAATTCACCTATATTCATTAAATGTACATGTATTCCGTTTAACAGTTAATTTAGTTAGAAATGTAAAATACATGATATAAAGGGGTGAAAAATTAAAATTGAAGAATATATTGCCAAATTTTGAAAAATTGATTGCCAAAATTTTGTTAATTACTCGAATCTCATATGTGAAAAATAATATACTTGAACATGAATTTGGTGAAGTGTGAATGCTTGATGAAGAAAAACTTATCACTCCATGTATTAACTTACATGGGAAAATATATCCCACACTTGCCTTGTTCTATGTCAACCTACCAAATGCATGTTTATAGCCATGATAGTGACTTGACTTCTAAAATACTTGTTGTTCACCATGATTAAGGCCCACTTTTGCCGAAATAAAAATTAATGCATGTAAATATTATTTGGGTTCTCACTTGATTTGATATTACATATTCAAACACCATATCTTTTATAAAGAATAAATGGTGCAGAATTTTTTTTTTTTTAAGAGATATAAGTTTGAAGGAACTCTTATAACAAACCACATCCTCTGATAACTTTTATCTTTAAAATTTGCATTCATTAAAGTTCTCTACACCCAATATTGCGAGGATCGCATAATATTTGATTTAATGAACTCTAAACCAATGCTACCGTTAATATCTAGTGTTAGTGAAAATATTTTAACTACATTTGAGCATGACTGAAAACACGAGAAGAACATAAATTATTGTTATTGTTTTTGAGCATGACTGAAAACACGAGAAGAACATAACTTAATGTTATTGTTTTGTCGTTTTTATAGTTACACTATTTGTTGAGGTAATATTGATAAACATGTATACGAATAGTGAGCCTCACCTCATAGGTAATGCCACTTTTTTTATTTGGATTATCTTTTTCATACCTTTTAGGTTTAAGATTTTATTTAAAAAATTAAACTTGTTAACTTTATAGGAGACAACCAAATCCAAAGGAGATTAATATGGTTGAAATTTGATATCTTAAAAGATATATATTTTTTTAAATGGCATTAGCAAGGTTCATTGTTAGTATTGGATGAACCAAATCCAAGGGAAATTAATATGTGGTTCAAATTTGATATCTTAAAAAATATAATTGTTTTTTTAAATGGTATTAGTAAGAAGGGAGATTAATAATAATAATAATAATCTATTTTTAAGGTCACAGCCAAGCCAACACATCAAATTGGTGTATGAGACCCCCTTGTTTGTGGGATAAGGGACCCCCTCCGCCCAGCGATTTGACTGGTAAAGTCTACGAAGGTATACATACCCTATCACCCTTTGGATTTGAACCTATGACCTCTTAAGAGGAAACACATGTTCTTAACCATTAGGCCCACTCAGGCTGTATGGTTCAAATTTGTTATCTTAATTTTTTTTGAAATGACATTAGTAAAGTTAATTGTTAATATTGGATGGAAGGCTTGACCTTCTTGGAAATGTTACCAAGTACATTATGCTAAAAAGAAATTACATGCATATGTCTTGCTTAAAAAAAAAGTAGATGAAAATCTAAACTCTTTTGACCTTGCACAAAGAAAATTTACAAATTCAACTCCTTGTCATTATCCATTTGAATATGCATGGTAGTCATGCATCAATTTCCAATTAAAAAGAGATTAATGGTGGGAATACTTGTCCAATCAACAACAATTAAGGTTTCTAATAGAGCTCTAGTAAGGTTTCAATAAAAAACTATATTACTAAACAATTTTTTTGTGAAATTCAAACATGACACTTGTTAATTGGTATCTTAACGAACATTATGATAAATTCATGTCAATTTGGAAAAAGGTTTCCTTATTCATAGACTTTGTTCCACTAATCATATAATGGTTATACATGGACCATCCAGAAAAAAAACACTTCTTTCACATAACCACCCAAAATCACTTTGAAATTATATTTCCCTTGCTTTCGAGGTATGCTAGTGATAATTATGTTGAAGGAATGAAACAAGGGAACGTATATCCTTCAAAAACCTTTTTTTTTTTGGAACATTTTTTTTCTTATATGACCTGTTTTAAAAAACTCATCTCCCTATCCTTTGATATGTGTCTCCCCTTAATGTCTAATGGATCACTTGTATATGGCCCACACACTAGAGAAATTTTTGGAGAAACTAAGGTCTAGTGATATTCGATAGTTTTCACTCCATAGAGCATTTGTTGGTGAGGTGAATTGGTCTACTCCCGCTAGCATATTTGCATGGAAGAAAGGTCCAACCCTAGTTTTACATAGGAATGTAACCTCTTTGTTCCCTTGATTTCACTACCCATCCACCTCTAAATCCTACCTTGATCTCTCAAAGAAAGCTTAAACAAGCTTTGATCCATGAGACACATAATGATGTAGAGAATCCTCCACAAATCTTGCTTCTTGGAGAATTTGGCATGGTGCTTGGGTTGTATAATGCACAAAATCCTCTATTGTTAGATTTTTCCTCCATTTGACGACCCAAATCACTACAGAAGTTTTGGGGCTCTAAAGTGGCATTAACCCATCTGTAATTTTTGGGGATTTAGGTGGCATCAACGTCTTTCCCATTTGAAAATTGCTTAATCGTTTGATCCTTCTCTCATCCAACCATTGTTATTGTCCACATATAATGTGGTGTTTGATGTGACATTAAGCGTTGATAACTACATAAAATGTCCCATCTCACCTCCCTCGTCATCAATGATGGAAAATACTCCAAGGTTTTATGGTTGTGTAAAATGGGTCCCATGCACCATGCCCCCCATTTGACATGTGTGTCGTAAGTTTAAGGGGAAAAGACTTGATTTTATAATTGTTTGGTAATTTTTATTAAGGTAGGTTAAACGGTGCCACATGGCATAGGTTGGGTGTCTAAGCCATTTTATTGGAATGGTACCAGATAGGGAAATTAAGAGGGATGAAGGACATGAAGTTAGGAGGCAATGCTCTCATTAAAAAAATGGAGGCACTACTATAATTAACAAAAAGGCTCTACATATGACAAAGGAAAAAAATAGCGAAACAAAACAATAGAAAAGAAGAATGGGGCTTGAAGATTAATTGAGGAAGAAGGAAAATATAGAGGATGAATAAGTAGAAGGAGAAGAAAAGGAAGGAGTGAATATTTTTTTCATGGAAGAAGCAATAGTAATAGAGAAGAAAAGGAAGAGAAGATAAAAGGAGTATAAAAAGGGAGAAGAGAGAAGAGAGGGAAATGAGATTGAAGCTTTGAAGAAGAAGGATATGGTTCTAGTATTCTTTGTTGGGTAGAAATACTCGAAGAACTATTCGGTAGAATAGTGTAAAGTTGTTCCAATAGAGAAGAAGTGAAGGAGAAGGAAAGTAGTAGAAGGAAATAAAAGAGAGCAAAGAGAGGAATAACACAATTCTAGTTTGAGTTGTTGGGTAGAATTGTGGAGAAAGTGTAAAAAACAAGGTAACCATAATTCCTTGCTTTAAAAGAAGCCACTAACTACTATTTTGAATACTGAATGTGACCCCAACCAAGGCTTAGGATGGTGGTTAACTTTCGGAAAAAAGGGCTTGGCCCTATTGTTGTCAATTATCATTGTTTGTATTTACGTGTTATAGTAATAAGATCCCTTGGAGGATATATGCATTGTAAATCCCATTTTACATGGTTTTATTAAGAAGAAGAAACTTGTATTTCCTCACGAATTAAAATGTAGCCCAAGTATTCAACCTCTGAGGCCCCAAAAGAACATTTGGATCTTTTCATGAATAGATGGTGGTCCTTTAGGAGTTGCAAGGCTCTATCAACATGCTTTATTTGGTATTCCCATGTTTTGTTGTATTAAAATATCATGAAAGAATACCATCACAAAATTGTTTAGGAATGGTTGAAAGATCTTCTTCATGCTCGGCTGATCCAGGTGGATATAGATGGCCACCCACCTATTCCAACTGGCACAAAACAGTCTTCTGGAAACTTACTATTTTTAGCAGGTTTTCGGTTTTGAAACTTCGAGGGCCATTTTGAGGGCCTAAATGAAGTTTTTTCGATATCAGGAACCTCAAAGATGGTCGAAGGCTCTTAGTGATCCCCCAAAATGAATATCCTCGTCGATACCTTTCCAATTACCTATCATGCACCCTAAACATAGATTGTATGCCAAAGTTACGCCCCATGGATGTTGATACACCAAACTACCCAAAACGGGGTCCACAAAATTGTTGGCTTTTCATCTTCCAGGGTTAGGGTTTTGGATTCTCTTTGTGTTTAAAAATGCCTTTGGAGCCTCATTATAATAATCATATTCTTTTGAATGTGAGTAACCATCACATCTCTTCTCAGAGATAAGCTTCCACCATTCTAACAAGTCTTTCACTTTCTATTTCTATAGTTTTTTACATTTCACTCATTAATAGAAATTTTGTATTATTGTATATCTCTGCCTCTTGTTATATATCTGATATATCTCTATTATATTATTGGCTCTCTTGCAATATCTCTGTAGATTTATGTGTTATATTTTCGCTCTCATTTCGTGCTGAAAATAATCTAAATCATCAGCTTTAGAAGGTTGATGGAGAATTGCAAAGGCCAAAAGGAATCAATGAAAACTCATAATGACCTTCATGTGTATGGAAGGAAGTCTTATGGATGTCTACCTTTTTAATCCTAATTCTTTGGTTGCAGGAATAAAGGTCAACTTTAGTAAAAAACTTGGTTGCATGAAGTTCATCCAAGATRTCATCAATAACTAGGATAGGAAATTTGTACATGATGGTCAACTTATTGAGAGCCTAAAAATTAGGACACATGCACCAAGTACATTCCTTCCTTAAWACCACGACCCTTATTGAAGAGTATGGKCTTGTACTGAAGCGTATGGATCTCGACTCCAACAATTTCTAAATGATCTTTTCAAATTCATTTTTCTATACAAAAGGGTGCCAATCATGAGATCTTCACYCTGTGAACATGTGACATAGCATGTGCATTCATGGGATATTAAAGAACACCCGCAATTTCACTAGATATTAATAAATCCCTCCCAAAATCCTTTTTCTAGACCCCCCTCCCAATACATGTTTCTAATAATAAAAAMCCCTATTTTTACTATATACCCTTTMTTATACCCCCTGATACTTATAAATCCCCTCATACTTCACATCCACCCCCAATACTTACAATATATTGACCTTATTTTTCACAATTAAAAAAAACCCTTTATGAATGAATGTGATAAGATCTTGGTCAATAAGGTGAAAGCCCCTGTGGTGCCAATAAGGATGCACATTGGGTGTTTGACTACCTGGAATGAGGGGAATACCATGGTCATGTTCCCTGCATGAAGATGGTAAACCTTGTAGTATTTCAAATACCTATAGATTCTTAGAGAGAACCAACCACAAATCAGGGTGAATCCCTTGTGGGGTGGTGTAGACTACTTGTATGACATTGAACTGAGAAATAATACCCAAGTATCCTTTATTCAACAAACTATCCATAGAATGAGAAGTGATAATTTTAGGGGAACTAGATGTAAACCCCTTGAGAGTATGCATCTACCCTTATTGAATGAAGTTCATGTATAATTATTTGAAATCCATGGTGATAGGTCCCAAAGTGCATAACTATTCTGCCCCAATAAATATATCACAACCACCAATTTCAATAACAAAGATGTGAGTTTTGATATGGTACTTGTCAATTTGTAGCTTCAAATTTTCACATCACCTCCCACATTTCATTGTGCCACCATTAACGATCATAAATTGAAAACTAGATATGGGACGTACATAACAACGAGTTTCTTGTGCCACTGTCTTATGGATAAAATTGTGTGTGCTAGCACCATCAATCAAAATAACCACTTTGCATTTCTTGATGTAGCCGATCAATTTCAAGGATTGGGGTGTTGATAAACTTTATAGGGAATGGAGAGAAATTTGGGGTTCCTCACAAGGAAATTGCAAGGGGGATTCATCTTCCATGGAAGGGGCGGGATCATCCAAGGTTGGTTTAGGAGTATCTTCAAAAATAATTTCCGCTAAGTAGTCTTGTGGAGATACATCCATTTAAAATAATTTATTTTCTTTACATTTGTGCCCTTTAAAATATCTCTCATCATTATTATAGCAAACACAACTGCATTGATGTTCTACCATTTCATCACAAGATAACTTGCAGATGGAAACTAGTTGTGAGTTGGATGAGCTTGAGGTATTCAAAACAAGGGGGGATAGGGAAAGTAGTGAATAAAGGTCTCTTAGTTTGTGCATGGATCACTATATCATCTTCTTTATATCTATCACTAGTTTCCAACCATGTTCTTGGGCGATGCATAATTATGTGTGCTCAAATTGCTTCCTTGAGACCACTAATGAAACATTATTTAAAAAATGAATTAGAGAGGCCCTTTATGCAGATTACTATTTCTCAAACATAGTGATATAGTCCATAACCATGCCAGTTCGGTGTAATTTTGTTAGGAATCCAAAATGGTGACTCACATTAAAAAAAAAACATAAATAACTTGCACAAACTAGGTCTGGGCCATGTAGCCTTTAAAATCCGTCTTATTCCATTGTCACCACCACCAACGTTCTACATCCAAATTTGAGTCAATCCCTACTTGTAGTTTGTGTAGGTCATTGGTAATTTCGTCGATAGAGAAATATTGTTCCATTTGGGTAACCCACCCTAAGGGATAATATACACAAATTTGTTCATGTCAACATTTGGAAAATGGTACCATGAATTGTGATCTTGAAAATGTAGGCGACAATTATCCTAAAACATATGTGTGGTCTACACTGTGTGAGATGGAAATTCCTCCTTAGTTGGATCAATGTTTGGATCTCGTATATGGAAATTCAAGTGGAAACCTAATATTTTCAATACTCTCCTTGTTTTTTCATTGTTTGATTCATAACATGGAGTTCAGACTCAATGTTAGACACCTTGTCTTGTAGATGTTAGTGTTCACTGGGTTAGACCCATTATTGGTTCTTAGTGGGTTGGGATATTGTTGGTTCTATGAGTTGGCCATGTTGCAATTTTGAACCATGGGACCACCAAAGTTTTTGATAAAGTGTTATTCTCCACTTATCTCACTATGATCAATAGCTTGAAAGAAGTCTTTTTAGATATACCCCAAATCATTGTATTGTTGGGTCCACCCAAAAAGGGTTACTTGGGAGGTATGTCCACATAATCAACATACTGCAAGGAATATTTTGAGATAGGTCCCCCACAATGGTGTAGTGACATAATATTCAAATAACTTTTGGATGCAAAGATGTAGGAATTTTGTTGGTTGACCATAGAATTTAGGGTTTACAGGGTCCTAGAGAGAGAGGAGTGTCAGGTGCTATATATATCTAATATACATGTGAGGTCCAACAATAGTACTTGTCCCAATATATCATGGAACTAAATGAGGAGGCTTGATCATGCACTTATTTGTACAACCTGACTACCCAAGTACTAGAGAGTGATCTCCTTGAATGTTGTTCTCAATGTACTATAGCAACAAGACATCCAGTTGATTGAGCTAGAGTTAGTTTCAGGTATGCCTAGAGACTTCCAATATACCCAAAATTACATAGAAGTGATATTTTGTATATAAGTTTTATCTGATCTGATACTACTCAAAGGGGTACTGAGATGGGTTATAAGAGTTTCTAACAAAGTGATTCCACTTTTATTTCCTACATATGTTCTCTCACAATTTCAATTTTACCCAATGAATAGTAGATCATTATATGTTATTTAATGATGTCGAAATACATCTGTAACCTGAAGAAAAAAAACTTCTACTAAATTTGGAGGCATGATGGCTCATGAAAGAGATCCTATACAAATTGTGATGTTCCTCAACCCTTAAAAATTGAAACACACCCAAATATATAGAGAATATATTTACAGAATAACTAGAAAACAAGCAACAATAAGATGAAATATGTAAAGAAACTCTTGTATATTGATAATTAGAATAAGGAAAAAAATGTTCACTTTCCTCTTAAGGTGGGGTGACCTTTCACTAAGTAGAGCTCCAAATACACAACACAAGACAAACATTCCATAGTCTCACATCTCTTTAAATAAATTTTCAATAGAAAAAACCCTAACTACTTGTGGTCTTGTCACTAATGGGTACCAACTACCTAGTGGGGCTTGTAAAGTGGACCCTTTTACATTATATAACTATCCACTATTATCTAGGGTATCTTATTAAAATAAAATGGCCACATACAAAAATTAACTAACTCCTAAGTAGTGTAAAGTAGGGCTAGCTTAGGGTAGGACCTTGATAGATTAAGACTAAAAAAATCCAAATTTGGATGGATGGATTATCATTAGTGGTAGCAATAGAGTATGAATATAAGAAAATCCTATTAGTTTATTTCAATACTTGTAAAAATATTAACTACAAATCTTTGAGGAAAAGGGTTTTCAAAGGAGGGTATTATGATATGATACAAAAGGGGAAATATATGGGGGTAAATGTGTATGTAACATGGCTCAACCTAATGTTTATGTGCGATGAGCGAGGATAGTTATATATAGAGGTCAATATTGTCATTACTAGAAGGAACATGTGATTTGAATAAATGAATGTATTGGGGCATTTGGAGGAGGTTCTATTATTCTGTAATGAGTTACTTTCTTACTCATCTTTATTATTTCTTTTGGTGTTTTTCTCCACACTCATATCTCACACATATTGTATGCACCCTATTTTGTTGTGTTATTTTAAGGTTTTGGTACATAATACTGTACAAACAATAAAACAACCTGCTTGGAGGAGGCTAAATCAGACATTGATAATGTGACATGATATTACTTGACATTTTCTTATTGTGGTATTAGGTGACATATTTTTTACTATGATAAATTATGTGATAGAGCTTTTATTGTAATATTATGTGACATATTTTTTACTATGATAAATTATGTGATAGATCTTTTACTCTAATATTACATATTTCATGCTCGAAGTCTCAAATTTTATGTACTTGTCTTTATGTAATTGTTATAGTTTGGCTTATGTATTATTATTTAAGTCTACCATTGTCTAAGTATCAATTTAAATTTAATTATAAGGTGTGCATTATTCTAGTAAATATATTACATTAACCATTGGTTTATTTAAAATAAGGTTCTTCTATTGAATGTATTGGATCCATCTCTAATTTTATTTGAGAACATTGTTAGTCCATGCAATATTTGTATGTCTTCATTTGTGAAGTTCAATGTAGCAACAATAATTAGGATCTATAAACTTTATCCATGAAAGATATTGAATAGAGGTTGAATGATGATAGCCAAATATTCCCAACTCGTGTATTAGAATCAAAGTTACAAATGTTGAATTTGTTTTTTAGTTTTCATTTTGTTGATACCATACACTTTATTTTTTTAGTATTGATATCCCTTTATAAGTAATATGATAAAAAGACTTTTCAAAAACTAGGATTTATAGATACTAGGATGACTAGCCCTTCCAAAAACAAGGGGGGAGTGCACAAAGTTGATGGATGAAAAAGTGGAAATGGGGTGTGAAGGAACATGCGCACATAGGAACATGTGCAAATTCCTAGTAACATGAATGCATTCTTAAACCTACAACCTTGGTACTCACCAAACCACCACACACACTTTCAAACTCGGATTATTTATGAACATGCGTGGGTTCCTAAGAAACACGTGTTCAAGAATGCGTGCACATTCGTAAAAAAATTGAAATGAAAATAACACGCACATGCTTCGGTAATGTGCATGCATTAGTAGGAAAAATAATTCACATGTGTTCCTATTAACATGAAATGTCTCAATCTATCCCTCCCTATAACCCCCACTCTCTCTCTCTCTCTCTCTCTCTCCCTCCCT
>SNQJ01S0138856.1:26901-44218 GCA_010110895.2 Picea sitchensis | reverse complement strand
CAAGTGATAAGGAGTAGGATGGGTTGTAGTAGCAAGCAGTAAATCTAAAACTAGCTTTCGAGATTCTATGTTTTTATTACTGCCATTATCAATGATGAGAGAAACCAAGGGATCTTTTACATAGTGATTCCAAGTGAATAATGCTTCCTGTTATCGCACAGTTTGTAGGAAAGGTTTAGGTAGCTTAGAGTCAAGGCTCAAACTGGCGTAACAGGAGCTTCCCCACCCACTGTCACCTCGATGGGGAGCTCTTTCTATTCTGGGTGGCTAATCCCAAGGGAGACGTCCCTAGTAATATGGGGTTCTGAAAGGAAAGGATCAGGGTGTAAGGCTTCAAAGATTAAACCAAGCTTTCCCTCCACAGATTACTGCCCAAAGGATAGTCAAAGAGAAGGTATTCCACTGAATGTCACCTGTTTGCGAGACAAGACAAATAGAACTAGAATGTGCTGCAGTGGTTAGTACTTCAAACATCAATGACTATCTTTAACACATATGAGCAATAAATGAGTGTAATTATTGACGAAGTCAATGATTGCAATTAAAACTTATATTTTATGTCACTTCTTCAATAAAGACACGAGATATGGGCATTCAATGTGTAAAATCAAATCTTTGTATTATCACAATGCAATAAATATTAAATCTGCTCATATAAATATTGTTGCTACGTCACTATTGCAGATTTAGGGTGACGTCAGCCCTAGTATTAGGTCAATTTTAGAAGACAATGAGTGGAACGTTTTGTCAAATATGCTTATGAAAATAGTCAACAACTCAAAGTCTATCAAATAGATGACAATGTCAAAACGTTTTAAGCACTAAAAAAAAAGGCACCTGTTTGCGAGACAAGACAAATAGAACTAGAATGTCCTGCAGTGGTTAAAATTTCAAACATCAATGACTATCTTTAACACATGAGCAATAAATGATACTATTGACTAAGTCAATGATTGCAATTAAACTTATAGCATTTTATGTCACTTCTTCAATAAAGACACAAGAGATATGGGCATTCAATGTAAAATCAAATCTTTGAATTATCACAATGTAATAAATATCACAAATCTGCTCAAATAAATATCACAGGCCAATATTGCAGATTTAGGGCAGGACGCCACTCTAGTATTAGGTCAATTTTAGAAGACAATGAGTGGAACGCTTTTGTCAATATTATGAAAATAATCAACAACCCAAAGTCTATCAAATAGATGACAATGTCAAACGTTTTAAAGGCCAAACAAGGTTTTTTAATAAAGGACGGCCACCTATTGTTGTTGGTTTTAGTTAGCTAGTCAAAGAGGTGGACGCTTGACAAATCAACCAATGAAAATGCCTAAAAACTCTATGTATTACAAAGAGATGAGTCAGCCAGAACTTTTAGTCCAAACACAAGTTTGGTGAACAAGGCAAGACGTCATCATTAGTTAGGGTTAGTCTAGACGTCATCATCAATTAGGGTTAGTTAGGGTTTCACCAAAGAGTGTTTAAAAAGAATGCTACAGCACATAAACCCCTAACGTTTTACTCTTCTTGGACTAGTGCCTAGGGTAAATGGAGTCAAGGAGAGAGACTAATGGCTTGGGAGAATCTAAAATCTAAGGACGGGAGAGTTAGCCTCAGAGGTGCTACAAAATGAGGGCCACAAAGTCAAAACCTTGAAGGGGAGGAGGCTCATTCCGTGAAGCAGTTGTGGCCTCCATGCTTCCCCTTCTTTCCTTAGGACTTCTTTGGCAAAACGGCCAGCTTCAAACTATAAGTCTAGGGCTGAAAAGTGTTGCTCTGGGACAGTTTTCAAAACCCTAAGGTCAAAACCCTAGTTGTAAATTTAATTAGGCCTAGGATGTCTTCCCCCTTCAACTTATAATCCAAATCTAACTCGGAAAAATGTATAGTGTAGTTATGTATTAGGCTGGGAACCTTCTTTAATCAATGCAAACAAGTTTATATATCATGGGGACATAAAGCCACAAACTACTTGTGTGTGTCAGTTCCCTTAGGTTTTCAATGATTAAGCATTATAACAACAATGTAACTATACATGTAAGATATTTAATCAACAACCATTCAATCAAGAAGTTTGACAGAAAACATCTACAAATCCATGAAAAGCTTATCAAACCCTAGTTGTAACACCTTCCAATGATGAGAACACCATATGCATGCCAAAGATGATCCCCTTCCAAGTGTACCACCCAAGAGCAAATAATATCCAAGACAAAAAGATAAAAGAGTCACTCTCACAAGAGAGTAAGTTATGTTATTTTTAAAATGAGGCTAAATGTCCTCAATTTATATCATATCCATGACCCTCAAATAGGTCATTAAAAAATGTTCTATTGCTACCGGGGACTTACAATATTTCATTATTTGTCACTAAATGCTAAAATGTCAAAATAGAGCTATAATGGCATTTAAAGCCTCTGAGGGAGAGACGCTGGCCCTTTTGGCATGATCAAAGATCCAAGAGACAAGATCGCTATTCCTCCTGGCCTCCTCAAGTATCAGCCACACGCAGGCAAGTCCAAATACACACATCCTGTGAAACGTCTGTACCAAGCCTGTGGCCATAACCATCAAAGCTATCATACCACCGCAGGGTCAGATCCCCATAGGTCAGATCTCTACCAAAGCCTGGCCTCCGGGATGAGGGAGTTCTTCTTCTCTCCATGCAAGGGCTCTGGCTACAACTCATCTCCGGCCTCGCCATCCCGGGGTAAACTATCCATGGGGGCTCTTCACCCCCATGGAGGTCCCCAGCTAATCATCTCCCATGTGCACCAACGTATCCTCTAAGACTGGCCCACCTGCATGGTCCTCAGACAACAAAGACTACCTCCATGGGGCTCATCAATCCTAGGCTTCATAGCAATGTAAATCATGTCTCATTATTAAAGTTATCAAACATATGCATGAAACTTAACATATCATCTAAGAGTTTGACATTACACATGATCTACTATACAAAGCCAAAGGAAACCAACAGAACAACCTATTGGGCCAATACCCACAAGAGATGGAAAGTTCTCAAAGGATTATTCAAGCCATGCGTAATTATGTGATATGGTTTTAGGGATGTCCAAATACCATAGTAAGACCAAGCAATGTGTCAGATGTAAGTGCCTTGTAGGGGCGAAGTTGTCACCAGGTCCATGGATGCATTTTCCAAGCCCTTTATTGCCTTATCTTTCTTTTATTTTTTACTACAGTCCTAATTTCAGAGGACACCGCCTTGGTTTCAGGCCGAGTCGACAAGCCATACTCCACTAGTATTTCTCGCTAAAATGAGAAGGCTGTCTTGTATGAGACCCCCTTTTTTTTGGTCATGCAACCAAAGGTCACCGCCTTGGTTTGGTGACTAGATGGCGGCAATGTCATAATCGCTTAAATACCTATGAACATAATGGGCTTCATTGCATGAGACCTCCCATCCTCTTGGTTAGGGCTTGCATTTATTTATTTGGTCATTTTCTGCACCCAGTTTCTATCGAGATTTCCTTTTGTTTCCTTCTCGGGGATCCCCTCGGCTAAGCATCTCTAGGTTTTATTTCATGGCTTTTATCTCTTACTTGCTTTTACCCCTGGCCTTTAGCCCTCTCTTCCCACAAGACAAAGTGTACTCCGAGAGGTCATCCTAATGGCCAACCTAGGGGAATGGACAGATGAGCGCCAGATAAGATGTAAAGCGATAACATGTGGGAGCTGACGATGGCTCTGCGAAACTCTGGTGGCTAACCAAAACCCATGAATACCGCCTGCTAGGTTACCCCATCAATCACCACCCCAACAAAGGGTCATGGATTAGTGTTAGATCCAAGCAAATATCATAAATGAAAGGAACCCAATGCATATAAGAAGGTTATAACAATAAAAAAATGACACATACCATAATACCTCTGACCAATTACCTCAAGGAGCAAAAGTCCTCTTACGCAAGCCCGTGCCTATGGTGATGGAAGTCATACCGACAGTGACAAGTCCTGGCCGAAGAAGAAAGCATGGCCCTCCGTGGCCATGCTCAAGTCACTCCCCGCCGCTTCCTGGTAGAGACTCCATGTCTAGACCATGTGGGCCTCGAGACAGACTCTCCTTAGTTATCCCTGGGGATTGGGGATAACATTCCTTCACACTGAATGAATAGTCTCTAGTCATCAAGATAAGTCATAGATCTGGAGTGGCTAGATTGTCAGCCGTAATCTCAACATCTTCAAGTTGTTACAAGGTTTGAGCAAGAGAGCACATCTCTGTGGTGTTGCACAAAGAGAAGAGCCTTTGATCCCCTTCTTAGTCTAAAAAGTTCTACATTTGTTAATGGAATTACCATACCTTTTATGGGAATTTTCCTTTCTAGGATACGAAGAAGGCGGTCAAACCCCAACTTTTCATTAGCTCTTTTGGTTGACTCTCGAGGTGGAAGGGTTTCAGAAGAAGTACTTAGAACTCACCTTCAAAATAAAAATCCAATCCCAACATATATGGCTATTTCATATGCTTTTTCCAGAGAATCTACTTCAAACAAAGCTATTTTTATCCTAATACTGGTATGTAAACAAGAAAGAAATTTCATCTTGGGTACGCTCTTCTGGATTTGAAATCTTTTGGCAAGATGCAACAAAACAAAAATTTGGCAGTTTCAAGTTGAAACCAAATTGTGATTTTCAGATCTTTCTCACTGGTTTTTGGGCCACAACTTGATGAATGGATTTATGTACCTCTCCACATCATAGATCTCATTCAAGATTTCCAATGCACAAGAGAATTTGAAATTCTGAGATATGGACATGGAGATATGGCTCCTTTGACCCCGTACAAAGAAAAAGACAGTTGTAACTCCAATAAGATAAAGCTTTTTGATGAGAGTAGATCTAGTAGAGGGCAAAAGGTGGAAACCCTCAGTGAGACTAGATCTAGGACATTAATTGTAAAAAGCCTAATGGTGTGAGATCTAGAAGGGAAAGAGATGGAAACCATTGAGTCTTGAGGTGAATAGATCTAAAACCCACAAATGCTAGGCTCTAACATCAATATATATGAACACAATACCACCAATGCAAGAGGACACACACACAACAAAACATAATAGAGCAATTATTCCATTAAGAAAGGAGATTGTCAAAATTGTACATACGTTGTACGCTCATATATAGAATACAAAAATTGTAGGAGACAGCATAGTGCTATCTCATGTACTTGCAACCTAAATAACTATTGCAAACTCATGAATCACCATACTATATAACCACATTTAATTAAATGTAGCTCCATATATTGTTCATGTAGGCACCATTAACTATGAGATTTGGCTCAATTTTCAATCATTACCAAAACAACTAGAAGCTAGAGGCTACAAGGACAGACTTTTACAGTTGCCTTTGTTCAAGCTTGTCCACTTTGATGTAGATATTTAAGCATAAACTACAATGAAATTGGGCGCATTTATAGCAACATACCTCTCATAGATACTGGATAGTTCTAATGTTCGTAATTTCAACCCTTAAGGAATGTACATGTTACCACTTAGTTTCTTACTAGAACAAACGTGGCATGAACTAAGAAACACCCTCTACCATTTCCAAAGCTTACCACAATATCTTACACACACATATTTTGAACTTGAAGGGTATTACTTTTGCCTGGACTAATTTAATGTTCAGAAACACCAAAGTTCGAAACACCAAAACCCATTTCAGACCTGCAAGTAGATCCAAGCTCAGAGTAAACATTAAAATGGAACGGAAACTTTGGTCAATCATAGAATGACCAAACTAACTCAAAAAAGAAGTCAAAAGAAACACTAATCGCTGTAAATATGTAAACACCAGCAAATCTAAACAAGTATGGTCCATGTATTGAATTGCTGAAGGTGCAATATAGGCATCAAACAAAGGATAATATGCATTGCTTGTTGGAGTTACTTCACACACACCTAGGATTTATTTTTCCTAAGGTTATTCCTTGTTTATTAGTCATAATTAATCATTATCTAGTCTCCTATATTTTAGGGGAGAATATTTCACCTAGAGAATATTCTCTTTCAGTTGACACTTCAATTTGACTAGTTGAGTTGAGTTTAAATGTTGCATTGGTTTTGTCACCATGCAACATTGGGATCATCACCAGCTAATGCGCACTTGTCTTTGTATCATCACTAGACTGGTGCATTACCCTTGATTTCCTAAGTTAACTCCTCACTACTCTCTGTTTAGTTAGTTAACTGGAGACTAGTTGACTAGTTAACTCAACTAGGTGGCAGTTCACTCTCGTAACTATCTGAGAGACTAGACTAGGTGGCAGTTCACTCCCGTAACTACTGGTGTGTGTCCAGATCACCCTAGACCACCACTATGGCTAATTAGTTACTCATGTATCCTATATCTATTGTAAATTATTCACTCATTGAGTGTGGAATACGGTTAATGAGAATTCTTCCATTCTTTCTATCTTGCTTCTTCTTTCTCAATTTCTCTCTGCAAATGTGTGTAGTATTTTCTAGCTAGATCTATTCTGTGCAGGTTCAACACATTTACACTGCTCAATCTCTGGAAGCAAAATAAAAATCCCCCAAATTGTCAGGATTTTATAAACAACATAAATAATTGTGCTACAGTATAAACTATAATGCATGCATATACAATGTACATGTATGTGTGTGTGCACACGCATGCTTTTCAGGGTACATGACTCTTGTCTGAACAATATTCAGCAGACCTATTTAACCTTGTACAAAAATTAACACACTTAGAATCAAGTAAAGATAAATAAGTAGGAACAGTTATAACAGTATTATTCAGAGAAATAAAGTCAAAAGGAGGAAGCAAAATCTTATTTTCAGGAAGCCAAAGTTAAATAATAATTATTACAGAAACCACAAACATGGACAAAAGTACTTACTCAATCAGAAAAAAATACAGACAGTAAAGAGGAAACACTCGCTTACGGTACCAAGGAAAAGGACCATGTCATTACAGACTTGTAGTCATACTAGAGAACATCGCAATTTTTTGTTGAAAAAGAGTAGTCATACTAGAGAACATCGCAATTTGTTGTTGAAAAAGAATTATATATCTATATATATAATATATATGTTATAAATGATATGATGCAAGATAAAATCTAAGAGAGATTTAATTAACCTGTTCTGCTACATCGTACATGCAGATGTATTTGCTCCTGCCCGCAGCTAAAATATAGCTGCCATCAGCAGAGTAGGATAAGCTTGTAAAACACTTCCCTGAGCTTGAATTAGCTGCTGTCCTACGATCACCCACAAGCCTTCCTCCTGCTATGTCTCTCCGACCTTCAATTGTCCACATTAGCTGACCCTCAATCGGATCCCAAAAGTAAATCTGACCATCTAATGTACTGCATGCAAGCTGCTTTCCATCAGGCCGATATGAAACTGTAAGAACGTCATGGGTGTGTGAAAAACTCTCCACGATACCTTTACTGTCAAAAACATCCCACAACCTAACAGTTTTGTCCCACGAGGATGAAGCTAGAATTGCCTGTACACCAACAGAAGCACAGGATTGTCAAGTTGCATCCAGCTAAAGCTTCAGCACTTAAAACACTGCCAATAATGTCAGTTCAGTAATGAATACATATACAAGTAAGAGCTAATAGAGGTCCACTAGCATATGCTTGAGGCGGTGCTAACTAAATTACAGAAATGTGCCAAAAATAACACAGATTATGCACAACAAACAAGCATACTATTAGAAGCATGAGTGGATTGGAACCGACTGTTCAAATCATATCTTTTTGTAGAGTTAGAATCAAACAATCTCACAGTCCTTTCCTAGTTTCCCATTAACTGGCCATTTTCAAATACTCTTTTCATAACCAAATAAGCCAATAATATGTCACAAGCATAGCTAATAGTCCATAACAACAATCTTTTCGCTTTCTTCGTTTGATATTTTAATATGGTATTGGGTTTTTTCTTATTTTTCCTAACTTTCACAAAACATGACCAGCAGCCAACAGTGTTGACGATAAATTTAAAGGTAGGTCTTCATATATTACCCATATAATGCATCAAATAGAGTATACAATCCGATTTTGATTCTTATTGGAGGTTGACAATATTTAGAAGGATTCTAATACACGCCAACTAAATATGACCATAAGAACATTAATAAGGATTATGTTGCAAAATCCTTTACTAATTCAAACTTTGCAACTAATTTACTTTTGTAACTTGGCTAACCTTGGGGGCATCCATTGGTCAGGGCACTGTTGCAGTGATCACCTTCACCATCTTAATTGAACATACAGTTTAGGATTCACATTCCCACACTCGCTAAGGACATTTAGAGCATCAATCATGTCTTTTGTCCATTTTCTAATTGTCCTTGTGATTTGAATGCGTGGGTTAAGATAGTTTTGCTTTTATTATTGGCAAATTCCAGAGAGTCGAGACAGTTTTTTCTATGCATAACCTCTATTGCCTTTCAGAAAAATAGCATGAATGCATACATTTATAGTCCATTTTGCTTCTTAAAGAGAAAAACCATCCTCTTATTTTAGTGTCAATGAAGTTGGAGAATTCACATTTTCAAGAATCTCCTTTTTTCTTCAAGTACATATAATAATATAATTATATTTGATTGATTGTCACATATTCTTTGAAAGGTTAAAACCTAAGTCACAGGGTTTGCTAAACTTCAAGGTTGAAATTCAAAATTCAGTGAACTCCAAAGAAAATCTAAAGTCCATTGAGATTCGACAAACTTGTGTCTCCACTTGTTGCTGTGAGTTCGAACCCTCCATAACTACTCAGTTCTAACTCACAGACCTCCATCTCATGGTTGTGGCTCTGTGCAACTTGTTGCTCACTACTGTGACAGGCAATGGCGGTTCCATAACTACTAGTGACGGGTAACCATACTCAGTCCCCTGCTACAATTCGTTGCTAAGAGACACAATTGCAACTTGCTATGGGCCATGGTGGGACTTGCTATATTCATAAAATAGAACAATGGGGCAATTGTATTCCTTTCCCCCAACAGTGGTATTATAATTTATAAAGTATAGTTTATATACTATCTATTATGTTATGTATTAAATTTTAACCTAATTTATACACTATATAGTATGTAGTATCATAGTATGTATTATGTTTTTATTATTATAAAGTATAGTTTATATACTATAGTATATGTTAAATGTTATTTATTATATATAATATATTAAACTGTTATTTCTTATATATATATATATATATATATATATATATATAATCAGGTTATCAACTTTAAAACACTCAAAAGCAAACCTTCTTGACGCCCATACACATTTAGTAAGGTCAGATTCAAGCCCAAGCTTTTACTGTACACCTCTGTGCGGTGCCCTAAATGAACAGAGAAAGAATTAATAAGGGATACATTATGATTCCAACCAGTAATCAAACCCCCTGAAAACCCTTCTGAATTTAAAGCAAGAAAGTCCCATCCCCAAAAAGACTTTTTGAGTTCAAAAATTAACTGGTCTCCATTTCCCATGGGTGATTCATCTATGGTCATAAATTGGATGAAAAGAAGCCTCCAAGTACAAAATAATTCTCTCCTTCCACTAGCACGGCAATTAAAGGCAATATCAGATCAGTTTCTTTAATGATTTCTGAACTCCTTTTGAACTTCTAATATGTCAGTACATGGAACTGTTATGCCTACTGTTTGAATCAATTACTGGATAGATAGTACGCGTAATATTATGAAGTTTGTAGATCGTTCTGAAGAGATCTATCTCTAGTTGATCTTTTTTTGGACTATGCCTAGAGCACCTAAGTATTGTGTTTTTGTTTATCTCAAATAAAAATACGCTTTTCTTCTTGGAAAAAATAAAAATAAATTATATATATGTGTGTGTGTGTGTATTACTCAAGAGGAGATGAGTCGGTCCTAATAGGTGTTTGATTTGCAATGATTTCTGAACTCCTTTTGAACTTATAATATGTCAGTACATGGAACTGTTAAGTGTATTGTTTGTTTTCAAGAGATCTATCTCTGGTTGATCCTTTTTTGGACTATGCCTAGAGCACCTGAGTATTGTATTTTTGTTTATCTCATATAAAAATATGTTTTTTTCTTGGAAAAAAATAAAAATAAAATTATATGTGTGTGTGTGTGTGTGTTACTCAAGAGGGGATGGGTCGGTCCTAATAGGTGTTCGATTTGCAGTGATTTCTGAACTCCCTTTGAACTTCTAATATGTCAGTGCATGAAACTGTTAAGTCTATTGTTTGTTTTCAATTACTTGATAGATAGTATACTTGATATTATGAAGGTTGTGGATCTTTCTGAAGAGATCTATCTCTGGTAGATCTTTTTTTGGACCATGCCTAGAGCACCTGAGTATTATCTCAAATAAAAATACACTCTTCTTCTTGGAAAAAGATGAAATTAAAATTGTGTGTGTGTGTAATCCTCAAGAGGGGATGGGCCGGTCCTAATAGGTGTTTGATTTGCAGGTCGAAAGCAGAGACTGTCCTTCACCTTTACATGCAATGCCCCTTCGTTTGCACTTCTGGTATTCAATCACTAGGAAGTTTAAGCCAAAGGCATCCTGGAATAAGCCCAGTTTGGCGGACTGTGTTCAATAATAACTCTTGGACGCCTCCACTGCCAGTTTTAGATCGTTGTTGTGTCACCTTATTTATGTTATCTGGTGGGCTCGAAATCTAAGTATTTTCCAGGACAAATTGCCAGAAGTAGTAGCAGAGATGGTTGAAAAATTCTCTCGAGTTTAAGCAGGATCCCAAAAGGAAAATCCCCAGATCTCTAGCCGCACCCTCGCTGGATCTCGAAGTCCCTTGGGGATTTTTTCATGGTGCTAGCCAGGGGTATCCTCCCAGGTGCAGTATAGGAGTGGTCCTGTTCCTGAACTCTTACCATTATTTTCATGTAAGATATGCACCAGGTAGAGGGGGTCCAATATGAAAGCCGAATTTTCAGCTATATGGACACTACTCCATTTCGCCAACAAGCAAGGTGTGAGAAAGTTGCAGGTTCAGGGGGATTCGAAGGTGGTCATACACTGGGAAAATCGAAAGAATAAGGTGGAAATTGTGTGCCTTAAATCTCTCTTGCAAGAGATTTGATCCACCATTCAGGAATTTGAGTGGACATTGCTCACGCATGTATATAGGGAGCTTAACCAAAAGGCTAACGAGCTGTCAAAAGAGGCGATGATGCAAGAGGAAGGTTCCTTGGCTTTCTACAAGTTCTTTGATGGCCATGAACGAGAAGCAATGGAGTTTCATTTCTAGTTTTTATGAAGTTGTCTCTTCATAATCTGTAGTTAGGTTCTGTCTGTTTTATATGTGTACAAAGTTCTTGGTATGATGAGCATGGCCAAGATCAATTGGCTGAAGTGAAGAAATTGTCTTATAAGAGTCGGAAGACTGTAGCTATGCTTGTATGTTTCTTTGTAGAGTCGGTAGTAAGCACAGATATTTGTGTTGGTTCTGAACAGTCCATAAAGGACAGTTTATAATGTATATTCTCTTTTTTTTAATACAAGGATTTTTTTCTACAGGAAAAATATATGTGTCTGTGTGTTTTAAAATATAATTTATATTTTGAAAATAAGGGTGAATTTTATCTGAATTTCATTGTTGATAAACTCGAGCTCGAACTCAAACCGAAACCATGTAACATAAGTTAAAAGTTAAGACATGTGTTGCACTAAAACAAATACAGATATGGAGGGGAACAAATACGTCAAATTTTCATAAAAGTCGAATACGATAGGACAAGGAAACAACATATACATATATATACAGAATACCATGACATAAAAAGTTTAGATTAAAATTCATCAATTAGATTTAGAACTAGAAGCCTAAAACTTATTATTGTAGATCATCATCATCACACTACAATCCACTATCATCAATCATACGATGCAAACTCAACATTGTACAATGTAAACATTTGACATGCATTAATTAATACGCACACACTGCAAATTGAAAAATGAATGGTAGCCTACTATCATTTTCAACATTCAGAACACCATTGCAAATTACATTTACAGATCATCAAAAATGTCTTCATCCATGTAACAAAGCTCCACATCATCATGTACATCCTCTCCAAAACTGGGAACATTGTTGCCATGTCCACTTGAAGATGCGATTGTTGATGCCTCCTCATCAAACAAATTAAGATGAGACATGGCACTCAATTCATATCCACGTCAAACAACTAAGGTTCTACATCTAATAGTATGGTGGGCCTAGATTTGTATTCATCCTCCTTATGTGATGGGAGGCAAAGGTTTGAATGAACATACACAAGTTTCTGAACGTGCTTGGCGGCCAATCCATTTAGCTTCAACAAATGGATGAGGCCATATGAAATCCTATTCTTCTCAGCTAATGAGAAACTCGCAACTTGTGACAAGAAACTGATTGCAAATTTTTGAATCTTTGAGATCTTCCCACCATGGAAGTTCGACCAATCAATCAAAGTTAATGAGATCTTGTCCTGCATAGCCTCAACATCTTTGCCCAAACCCTCTGATCCCACAAAATGTGAAAACTCTACACGAATATGAGCTCCAATATCAAGATCTACAAATAGTTTTTTGAAAGCTTCCTTAAACCCCTAGGACACTTTTGGGTCCTTGTTTCGTGCAAATCTTCCTAGATCACTAAGCAAATGTGCAAAATAATATTTGAGGTTTACAGCATAGGCCAACAGGTGCAACAGGATGCACATCTTGTTCCAACTTTTGGTCAATCTATGTTTTACTTCATTGTAAAAAACTTCATTCAAGTCTTGCTCCTTAGCATTGATGACCTCCCTCATACACCTCTCCCAAACTAGGTCTATCTTTGGCTTAGAAAATGCAGGGACTCCACCCTATCCCATCATTCACCTCAACAACCATCCACTTCACTACCTTCATTCTTTCACTCTGGGATTACCTCCATTGAGTCCAAAGATCACTGCCTACCATTCAATATAAGGCTTCTTTCACTTGCACAAACCCCATCAAACAATGATGTGTGAGGAAAAATGAGTCTCAACTACCTGCAAGTGCCGACATTTCAATAATTAAAATTTCATTGAATATCTAGTAGGATTAATGAATCACGATTTATCTACACGAGAAAAGAAAGAATTAAAACTGATATAATAGATTAGAGTCTTGGACTTTATGGAGCAAAGTTTAGGTACCTTAAGAATCTCCAACTTTGCAAATTCTCGATATATGCCTTGGTACATGTGATGGTTTGTGATGAAGCTCTAAATTTCCTTTGCCTCTTCAAAAATCTATCAAATCCACCCAATTTGGTTCCCCATCTTTTTGAACATAAGGTTCAACAAATGTACACCACAAAGTATCCAAAAGATGTGTTGATATTCGCCTTCAACAACTACACCCGTTGCTCTACACAACTTTGCATTGTTCATTATGACTTGGACAACATCTTCTGCCCAAATAGATTCAATTGCTTCACTCAAAATGCCAACAATGAAGTGTGCACTTTTTTTCTCCCCTTCACAATTGACAGTGTTCAGAAACATTGCCCCTATAGGGATTTGACCAATCACATTGATCAAAGATTCCTTTGATCTTTCCATCCATCAAAAATTATGGACACCCTTAAAATGCATGACAAATTACGAATGTGGGGTCTGTTATCCCCAATTTGTGGATAACTAAGGAGATCATGTCTTGAGGCCCTCAGGTTGCAGATATGGAGTGTCGAAAGACTACATGACCAGCAGTACCCTTTTGCACAGATGGAAACCCACTCACCACCACAGATGGTCACAGGTTTGTAGATGGCATCCACCACACCAGTTGGCTTCCGAAAGGCAGTGGGCCTTGCTCCATGAGGTACAAGTCAGTATTATGGTGAGCATCATTTCAATATTTAAGCTATTTGATTATGTTGTATCTTAGATTGCTCTAGATTTCATGATATGTGCTTGGACATTATGCCTCTTGCCCTGCTTCACCTTGGTGGTTGACATTGTGCCCTAGTAAGGGGTTTTCCTTAAGGATGGGTTTGCTACTGGAACTCCCTTAATGAGCGATTGTACCATTCCCGACCATACTTACCACTTTCCATCATTATTCCCCTCCATTTCCTTATCTCTTGGGATTTTAGGGTGTATTGACCCAAGAAGGGGTTGTCCATCATTCTATGGGGAAGAAGGGGCTAAAGGCCCAGAGGGGTTGGTGTTGGGTAAAAGATAAAAGCCTTATATAAACCTTCCAGATGCTTCACCTAGGGATCACCCAAGAAAGCAATGAAACTCTTATCTTTGAATAAAGGGGACCCACAATATAATAAATACTTAAAAGGTTAGTTGAAGGATAGGAGGTCTCATCACGAGCTGACCTATCACGTCCATGGATATCTAGTGGTATGAGATTGTCATCATCTGGTCACCAAACCATGACAATAGCTCTCAGTTGCATGGCTAAGAGAAAGGGGGTCTCATCACGAGCCAACCTTCTCATTTCCATTAGGTGTTTGTGGGTGACATTGCCACCACCTGATCACCACGCCAGGGCAGTGACCTTCAATCTCTTCACATGCTATATATTGAAAGAAAATAAAGAAAGAAAGATGAAAGGCAATTGATGGGCTTGGAAAAAGTGCATTGCAGATGAAGGTACCACACACCCTCTACAAAGGCACCCATGAATGAGACACTATGATCCCTTGTATGTCATGAGCCCTATGTCCATTGAGTCTTGACCCCTACCACCTCATCCACTTTACATGGCTTAGAGAGGGATATCTTGGAAGTTCTCCTTGACCTAGGGCAAGACCTACCCAATAGAACACCTCGTCAACCCTCCCATATTTAAGCTTGACAAGTCGCATAGTGTCTTTGAGTTGTTAATTGTTTGATATAATGATCTTTGATGCACATGCTTGGACGGCTTATTTATTGATTGGATTCACTTATCATGATGTTATGACTTGAGATCCTTGGAGGGCGTGTTCATTTGTCTTTGCAAGACCTAGTTGGTGGACAGTTTTGGGAGAACAAGCCTAGTTTGGACTTCCATGGGGTTACAAGCCCACAGGTTGGATGTCGAGGGTCCGCATGCCATCTGAGAGAGATCAGACTTGGACGGCCTTGATGATGACTTGGATGACCTAGCCCACACCTTACCTGCCAAACGATTTTCACAGGAGGGGCAAAACGTTCTACTTTTGAGCTTGACGTCATACTTTTGGGGGCTAGGGCATGGTGGTGATGTGCCACTCTTTTCACACATGGACGTTTGAGGAGAAGGGTCTTCACCATGATGAGAGTGCTTAGATGCTTGACATGTGGCCTTTGGAGGCCTATCCATGCTTCTCCAACACCAACGACTTCCTCAAAGTGGCAAAATGTCCCCTAAAGGGGTGACATCCTCCTAAATTAGGGTTTTATTTGGGCAAAAAGTGAATTTTTAAGTGAATTGTTTAATATTACTTTGTGAAGGGGGCAAGATTAGGGTTGTTGACCCCTAATCTTGTGTTTTACTCCTTAATTTGTGGACAAGCTATGTTAGCTAGATTTTGTATAAATAGAGATCATAAGATCTCATTTTAATGATAACTCTCCCTCTTGTGAGAGGCCTTGATCTGAAATTTGTGCCACACTTGGCTCTTTTTAGCTCTTGTGCACTTGTTTATGGCTATGTTTATGAATGCTTGATGGAGGAAGGTTTAGCGCTAGCTTTGGATGATNGAATTGTCTTAGCATTTCTCTTGATCTTGGTATGGTTTTTACTCTCTTGCTATCATTTTATTCAAGTCAAGTATTGTTATGCTAGGAGCTAGGTGGGAAGTATAAGGGCATACACCCCCACCATAGCCTTCATCATTTTATTTATTTCATCTCATTGATTAAGGGTTTGCTAAGAGAAGTATAAGGGCATACACCCTCTTAGCTTAAACCCTAGCTTAGAGAAACTTGCCTTGGAAAGTAAAAGGGCTTACACCCCCAAGGAGGTAGCTTCTCTAAGCTCCTTCTGACTCCATTAACCCAATAGTAAAGGCACTAGTCATTGATTTGTTGCATTGGGAAATGAGATTTTCAATCATTTTTACTTCTTGCAAAGTGGATTGTATTCCTTGTGCCTTAGGCACCTCTCAGCCACTAGGGCATCCCCATCTAGGGGCTACTTATTGTTGTTGTTACAAAATTGCATCTTCAGCCATTAGGGCTGCAAAAAATCTAACTTACTTGCTTGAATAACTCTCTTATCAACCATTGGATTTTGCTAAAAGCTTGCACACTTGTTCTCCTTGGTCCATCACACTTTTTAGCTAAGTTCTAGGAGATTTCATTGGTTGATTTTCTTGCTGTAATACATTGAATGTTACAGCCATAAGGCTGATATAATTTCTTGCAGACAACTGTTTACAACAGCCTTATCTTTTATGCTAAGAGTATTGGTTTTTCATCTTGAGTTTAGCTAGTCATTTACTAGTTTTTCTCTTATATTTTCTACTCGATATTTAGCATTTATTGAGCAGCTTATAGTACCATCTTCTTGCTGATATATATTGTTATTTATTGCTGCAAATTAGGGACAGCAAGATTAACTTGCGACGTGTCTTTTCTTGTGTCTCGGGCAGGTACAATCATCCGGAGAAGTGCTATACCTATGGGGCAACAATTACTTGACTTGCAAGGCATCTCTTTCCACCTTTCACTCCACTTAGACTTGACCTATAGGGGCCTTCATTTCCATCCATCTTCATCTTCATCTCAATCCCCCTAGGGTAACCGGGATCACCTCGCTAGAGTGACCTAGTCACCCTTGAAGTGTGGGACCTACATCGAGGTGACATTAGGTGTAGGAATCCCAAGTTGCAGCACTTGCCTTGTGGTTGGGTCGAGCTTTGCCCAACCTACAACTTGTGTTATAACAAGGTCTATGGCACCCTCCATACATAACATATCAGCTGTCAAAAGTGCAATGCGGACCTCCTCATAACCAGGGCCTTGTACCCTTATGGGGCTTCATTAACCCCATTATTATCGCCCAGTAAAGGGATCGCATTATGTTAAAAGCAAGCCCATTTGCATATATGCATCGGCCTATAGCTTCATGGGCTATGACCCTTGCGTCATTATTACTACTCTTTTCAAGCAACCCCAAATTACACTGCTTTGAAGGAGTGATGGTTTCACCAAGGTGTAATGGAGGCCTCGATTATGCTCCTCCCAGTTTTGTTGGTTGTTTGAATTGAAAGGCATGGTTTGACTCTACAACTTTAGCATCTGCCTCATCCTATTCTTTCTTATATATTTCCTTGCTCAAACCCTTTCCAGTTGTCCCATGC
>SNQJ01S0138856.1:0-18954 GCA_010110895.2 Picea sitchensis | reverse complement strand
ATCGAGGAAACCCTTGGCCAGAGGGGTTAGCCGACTGGAGGAGAGAAACACCACACCTCCCTCTTAACGAGGGTGGACATTTTGTATCACGCCAAGCTTGTCTCTGAAGTACTCATACTTCACTCTAGACAATGGCTTGGTGAGAATGTCTACTATTTGCTCATTCATGGATATGTACTGGAGCTCCACGGCTCCTCTCTACACCATGTCTCAGATGAAGCCCTACATGAAACTTTTGAAGCCACGCTGCTTCACGGCTTACAATACCGGTTGCTATATACTTTGCCTCTGTTGTACTGAGTGCCACTGATGTCTGCTCCCTGCTCATCCATGAGATCACAGTGATCCCATACTAAAACAGCATCTGGAAGTAGTCTTCTGATCCACTGCACTCCCTACCCAGTCCGAATCTGTATAAATCTGCAGCTTCACATCTCCATCCGAGGCATATCTCAATCCATATCCACTCGTACCACGTAGGTATCTAAACAAATGTTTTGTCGTCAACCAATGTACATGTCTCGGAATCAAGGTTAAAAGGTCCACATTCTAGTCCTTCTGACAGGCTTCCTTCACTGAAACAAGGGAATCCTCTCCAGGAGGTCTCATATCTCCTCAAGGTCTAGCCTCATGTCTGTCAATCCTGGAGGACATCTCTCCCATCTGAATCTGAATCTGAAGAGGAATCCTTTCTGAATGAAAGTCTTTAAGCAATTGACTCTCTCTTAGATCAAGCCCACTCTAAGTCTACATGCTCCCTCTGAAGCTTGACTCCCCCTAAGGCTATATAGTCTTCAGAGTCAGCTACTCCCTTTGCAGGTGCTGACCTCATCTTCTTCTACAAATGATATGTCTCCTACTATGACCAACACACATCCATCATATACTTGAAGTCATACGGCTAACCATGTTGATTTTCTAGTGTTAAATTTAGACAAGCACAATTTTCCGCAAGTGGTAATTACTTCCAATGATATACGATATTACTTTAGTAAAATCTAGAACATCACAAGTAATTACACTCAGAACATTCAACTACTTAGAAACTTCAGTCTCTTCCTTAGATCACTTCTCACGTGTGAGAGAGAAAAATATGTGTGTCTATCATTGTGTCTTTCAAGTGTCTTTTTATAGTAATATTAAATTGATCCAAAGAGACACGTCTCTTTGAAAATTTAATTTAATTTTCTTTCTTATAAATAGTTGGAGAATACCTCCCGTAACTACCCAAAGATTAATTTGGTTATGAACCATCCACATATTATTTGACTTTGTTAAATTGTTCCTCCATAATTCATGCGATTCTTTGCATAAATATAGGTAGAAGTAAATAAGCAGTACATTCTTCATATTTAGGTAGTTAAACATTTTTACTAGAAATTACTATCCACCATAATTTATGGAATTCTTTCTATAATTTAGGCAGGAGTAAAAAGTAAATATGTTGTACATAGGGATTGTAACAACCCCATAAATTTAACACTCCCAACATTTTACTCTACTCTCATTTTCTTGGGCCCTCCTATGAGGTAGTCAAGCCCAATCCCACTCTGATACCTGTTGATGATTGCAGTTATGTGAGACATTCTCCAGCTTACAAACCTATGAGGTGTGGATCATTGCAGTTATGTGAAGTCTTTCTCTCAGCTTACAAACCTGAGAGAAAGCCCCTAAGAATGAGAGAAAGCCCCTAAGAAGGGTACGTGGTTCCTGCCTGAGACAGAGCTAGGAATGTAGAGATGACCTCATCCATGATGAGAGTGAGAAGAACCCCAGATGATTATCCAGTAGGAAAAGTGATCTGATGAGTTGGACGTGCCTATGGCTGAGCACAAGGTGAACGTGTGAAATCCCAAAAGTGTTGGGCGCATCATCATGTGAACAGAAATCAAGATGATGTATTAGCCTCCTCTAAGCAACAGAGTTGACGAGAAAACTCCAGATGATTCTCCTGTGTGAGGAAGTGGGAATGGAGATCTGTAGAGTGGACGTGCCTGTGGATGAACACAGGTGAACATGTGTAGATCTGGTTCTTCTATGTAATGCAATGAGGCAGAGCTATGACATCCCTATGGATGTGCCCCTAGTGGGTGTATCAGATCCTTTGCTATTTGTTGTTCAAGAGTCAAACCTGTCTATTATATAAAAGGTACAAGTCGACCCCACCTTAATGTGATTAATAATAAATGTAAAAAATAATTAATATTGTTAATATTAATTATAATAATAATAATAATAAATTATAAAGTGACTTAGAGAGGTCGGCCATGTTGAGCCAATAAACGTCTTTGTTGATTGGTCAAGTCTAATATAAGTAAGGCATGATTCCCCATTGTGGAATCACATCTTCCTTGTGAGTTTGGAAATTTCAGCAAACACTTCTACTTGGGAAAAGGTGAGCACCCCTCTTGGGCCCTAGTCTTCTAGGGTTTGAAGCACCCTCTTGTGTGCTAAGGTTTATCTTGGTGGAGGTCTTTCTCTTAAAGAATATAGCAAAGGATTTGGCTAGGTTTTCTTCCCTTGTTGAGAAGGGTTTCCCAAGATACTTCTTGTGTTCTTGTGCATGGTGTTTCTTCTTGTGATCTTGGTTGCTACAACATTATTGTTTATGGTTAAGTGAAATGCTAAAATGAAATGAACTTCATGCTTAACCTAGCTTATGGAAAATCAACAATACCATGTTGATTTTCTTATATTAGATATTATTATATAATATTGTATATGAGATGATGTGATAGATTCATATGAGATGATTTATTACGATGATGAATGTCCCAAATATATAGAGAACCTAAAGGCACATATGGTGACCATCCATGAAAGGATGCATCAATAATAATTATAATAACTATTTATTATTATTGTTGTTGTTGTTAATTAATAATTATATTATTAATCTGGGAGAATGTCTTTCCGATGTTGTCCAAACATCAACATTAAGAACTCCATAATAATTTCCTCTTCACTGGCTTTCCCCTTGGGGGTTTTCCCAGGGTCATGTTGACTAAAAATCCTTGAGTAATTTTTCTGTGGTTTGCTTATTTTATTTCAGCATTTTAAGTGGAAAAGATCGGAGGAGTATTTCATGTTTTATGACTGTTAAAAGCTAATTCTGGACAGCAATCTTTTTCCTTAATTAAATCTTATAACAGCAGCATAAATGAGTATGAGATCAGCATTGGAGACAGACTTAAGTCTGTCCTAAAATAGACCTGTAAGTGACCATAAAACAGTCCCAAACAGTGTCAAAAACAGACCTGTTGGCAGCCTCTAAAGACCCTCAAAAATCTTCAGGGTCAAGATCCTAGAGACCTCAAAAGGACTCCTACCCCACCATCAACAAGTCTGATATCATGATTTTTTTCTCTTCAGCCTCAGATGGTAAGAGAAACACTTTCAAAGGTGGACGGAAACATTTCCCCTTGGTCATGCAACAAGTCCATGGAACATTAAGGCTTCTCCTTCCACCTTGTATCCTCCTCCGAGGCATCTCTCCAGAGAGTTTTGTGCATCTTCAACCTTTAGCACTTTAGCATTCCATGTATTACAACTTTCCAGCAGCACTTTCTTTCGTAGATGTTTGAGTTAGATGTTAGATTAGATCTGCTTTTGGTCTTTTTATAGGAGGGGCCCTTGTGCTCCCACAGTGTATTATTACTATTCTACCTAGCAGTCTCATTGACCTATTTGTGGTCATTTGTTGGACACTAATAAAATTATAAAATCTTGTCTAATCTCTTCAAAGAGTTTCTCTACGAAGAGATTTTTTGGTACAACAGCACACTAACTTGTGCCAACCTATCTATGTAGATCACTATGCAAGCGTGGAAATTAAAGATGGAGATGGATCATGAATCGTTTATAGCAACGTCGAGACTTTTGGGGCGGGGCGGGGCGGGGCGGGGCCGGGCGGGGCCCCCTACACCATGAGAAATGAGTCACCTAGCCCATCTTGGCCCACATGAGTAGATAAAATTATATGCCCAATAGAAATTATGTTAAGAACCTTTAAGTGACAGGTASGRCACGTTCGAACCATGAAATTTTCATGGTTCGAACCTGCCCTACCTATCACTTCAAGCTTCYAGGAAAAATTTGTCTAGGGGATAATGAACGCCCACATCAACAGGTTCTCACAAARGTGATAGTAGGCCTTGTCATCACATTCACAAAGAGGTGCACGAGAGATGCAAGCACAAGAAGAATTGGCCCAAAGCCCCACCACGGCATAACAAACAATTATCAATGCTAGGCCTGGTGATATCTAAAGGGCCTACACCTCCTAAGACCCCCACCGTTACAATCAACAAATGCAAATCCCCCAATTACTGGTTGGGACCCCACCCTAGATGATCATGTCCACCATCCCCCCCCCACACACACACACGTGGGCATGATTACTTCTTAGTTTATCTATTAACTTTGGGTCACATTCCTATGTTTATTGTTGCTATGTCTCTGTGGACTCTGGACTCTTAGCTAGTATGAGCATAGATGGGGGAGTTTTGGCTTAAGCCAATGGTGTTTTTGTTAGCTTTTGTGGTCATTAGTCGGACATTAATAAAATTATCTTATCTTATCTTATCATGCTTGTGGAGGCTGCATTGGCAGCCCATTTTTTGTATTAAAACATTGTACAAATTGTTGATATCAATAGACAAAGGAAGCTTTAATTTGAAATAAATATACCAAGCTAAACCCATGAAATTGCGAAAAGTTTTAACAAAAATAGTATAGGTTGCCAATGAGGTATTAGTTCAATGGTGAGATCAACAAAGTTACAAGTCATCCACTAATGTTTCGTTCCGATTGTAGTTTGACCTGGCCTAGTTACATGAGATCAACAAGGATGAGGTTGGGTGCATTCAAATCAACTTTGGCAGAATGTAGAGTTCCAAGCCAAAGGACAGTTCTATTATGCAATGCAACCCCTCCAGGCATCTTTCTTGAAGCTTCCAAAACAAACGCTTGGTTACCTTCCCCCATTGAAAAAAATCTTAAACACTTTCAAAAGTCTTTGCATGGTGACCCAAAAATAAAGAAAACAAATGGCCAAAAACTCAGATATGGTTGTCCTATATTACTATGCGAGCAGCTGAAATGACAATCTTACAAGAAATGAAGTTATAATGACATGGAAATCCTGAAGTACTGCCGATGCCAAATTGACTTTGAAACGAAAATGAAAGATGTAGGTTAAAACATATAGGTGATTCTGATTTGAGGGGAGAAAATCATAGGCATATGTTTCTTGGTATTTAACTGTCAAAAAATTTAGATTCTGTAATATTTCTTGCAAACTGCATAAATGTTGAGTCAGAATATACCATACATTTGTTGGGGAAAATGCCAATCCATGAACAGGCCCTTGATGCCCACTCAGTACATCCAATAATCGACCGGTCTTCATTGACCAAACAAAAATCTGCAGTTTCAAACAATTGCAGGAAACGAGTGCTTTATGAATTAAACCATCAATTAAGTTTGTGAAGGAAAAAGATCAAAATTATAATTGATATCTAACAGAAAATCTCTTAATTTGCACATTATTTGTTCCATCATTCTGACAATCATTCAGTAAATTACCTCAAATGAGTCCAGGGTACCAGCACATATTACTTCACCACTTTGATCTGCTGCTAATGAAACAAATTGTTTTGGAGAAGGAGTTGTAAAAGTTCGGAAGTTTCGATATCGAAATAGATCCCAAGCACGCACTGTTCCGTCTAATGATGCACTAAGAAGTGCATGGTTTCCTGGCAAAAAATGAACAGCAGTAACTGCATTTGTATGCTCCGCAAATGTGACAAAGCAGAAGCCAGATGAGACAGTCCAAACCTGTTGAAATGTGCAGTATGGTAGATACAACAAAGATTTATGTTATGTCTTTTTGAGTGCAAATTGACAAAAACTAGTGTATAAAAGGGGTTGAAAATTTAAATCAATTAAATAAAAAACTGCAAACTGCAATTGGATCAAAATACATCCCTGGTTAATTCATTAGTGCAGAAAAGTTGAAAACATTCACGGTGTTGATAAAATATTTTTAAAATAATATCTACTAAAGGTCAAAATAATAACATAAAGAGAATGTGTGGCTTCATGTTCTTAGCCATCCAAAATGGACTTGAGTGTAAAATCTGGCAGCTATTCTTATGAAAAGAGAATCCCAACTAACCTTAACTTTGTTGTCATCTGCTCCCGTGGCCAAGAGTTGCGAATCAGGTGAGTAGTCCAAGCAATTAACATCAAAATAGTGACCCTGCTGCTTTAATATATAAGTTTCCGATCGCCACTCCCACACCAGCAACTGACCTAATTTCGCACATCCAAATGCTAACCAATTACCCAGCCCATTGAAAACCGCTGTTGTAATCTTCACCCTTGATATCGACAGTAAATGAATGCATGTAAAATCAGGCATCTGGTAGATTCCAAAAATTCCTGAAGCAAATCCCACAACAATTAAATCGAGCTCTAGATGATAATCGCAGGCCGTCAAGTTTGTCGACTGCATGAAAAAATTCTTCTTCAATAACTCCCATTGCCCTTTATGCAAAGCCTGAGCTGGCTCTTGTCGGCCATCCTTTGACATAGAAACACCGGGTTCTTCGATTCCAACCGTTTGTTTTTCATTGCCCTCGGTTTCTGAACCTAAACGGCTCTGATCCCCTGTGGAGTCCATTTGAGGTTCTTCATTATGAGTTTTCTTTCTCTTTGTCTTACCTGTAACATCATTAGAGTCCTTTCGAGCTTCAGCATATTTTAGGGTTTCATTGCTAGGGTTTAGGGTTTTCGCAGTTTCATTGGTATTTATCATGGCTGCTGCATCAACTTCGTCGTCCTCGTCCTCCCACTTTCTCTTCCTATCTAAACCATTTGAATTTGCTTCACGTATATTGACGGCAATCTGAGAATGGTTAAAGCTTAGCGTTTTCCGCTGCTCTTCATCGGCGGCTGGATAAAAATTCCAGCTGAAAATAGCGCCGTCTTTCGAAATCGTGTACGCCCCCTCGACATCACGGCGATTCTTCGCCACCTTGAAGAAAACCCCGACCAAGACATTGCGGTGGCCCAGGAGCGAAATCGGCCGATAACCATCGATGGCGTTCAGAGAAAACAGCTTGGCCGTTAAGTCCTTGGAGCCGGCGAGTATCCACTGCCCGTCGGGGCTCCAGTCCAGGCAAGTCACGAGGTCGTGGCAGCCCTTTAACGTCCGCACGAGTTGGAACGGCAGGAATTCCTTCTTGAAGCCAGGCGTCTGCCAGACCTGGACGAGCTTGCCGACGGCGACGGCAAAGAGGGCACCGTCGGGGCTGAATTTGATGGCCCTGACGGCGTTCTTGAAGGAAATCCAATGCAAGACGACGCGGCGGTGGAGGTTGATGAGCAGACAACGTCCCTCTTCGTCGACGGAGAGGAGGAGGGTCCCGTTGGGGGAGACAGCAATCCGCGTCACGTTCTTGGTGTTCTCGCAGGGGAGCGTCGCAGTCTCCGACTTCACGAGGTCCACGACGGAGACGCGGTTGCCCACGGGCGTCAGGAGCTGGGTGTTATTTGACAGGATCACATTTCCGCCCCTGTATGGGGCGCCCAGCAAGTTCTTGAACCTGTAATTCATGGCTCTCTCTACTGTCAACTAATCACAGTGAGTTTTTGTAGGGCTCCCTCACCTGAAAACTAATGACAGTGGGGTTTTGAAAACTAATTACAGTGGGGTTTTGTAAGGGTTTTGTAAGATTTGCAAACGGCGCAGTTGTGAAAATTACTCACGGCGAAGTTTTGTAAGGGTTTTGTTAGTGTTGTACATGGCGCACGGGCTAACTTTGACCACTTACAGTCTTCGTGCGAGTGAGGTAACGAATTAGTTTTGTATTACAATCAAGGAGGGTGTTAAGTGGATATCTCAATTTTTCATTAGTTGATTTGGATCATCTTGAAAAAGGGAGTGAAAACTTGGTAAAGTTCCTATCAATTTTAATATGGGATACACACTATATCATTTGGTGTGGACATTTTACCCATTATAGCTCTTAGTTCCATTTAGCTCTTAGTTCTGGTAAGCTAAAATAACATTGAATTTTTGGATTTAATAATTAAATTACAAAGAAGATAGTCATTAGAAAAATAATCATAAAATATTATTTTAAAGAAGACTTGGTTGATGGGATTTCTATATAGGTTTATGATAGAACTTCACCAAGTTAGTCTTATGGGATTTATTCCACTCAGTTAATCCAACCACTATGTCTCCGACAACTAAACTAACCTCGACATATCTTAAGCTTTGAATTCCTCAATAGGTGTGTACTTGTGAGAAAAGCAATAAACTAAACACATTGTCAACGACCTACTCTAGAAGGGGTGAGGATGAAAAGGAACTTGCCCTAAAGAAAAGGACAAGTATGAGTGGGAGCATTCATTGAGGAGAGAAAGCATGAAAGGAAACCAATCCCAATTGGAGTGAGGCATGAAGGGGAGCATGCACTAAGAAGATTAAGTGTGAAAGGCAACCAACCCCAAGAGGAGTGAGACATGAAGGGGAACATGCACTGAGGAGAGTAAGCATGAAAGGCAACCAACCTCAAGAGGAGTGAGTATGAAAGGGACCATGACTTAAGAGAACAAGTGGGAAAAGCAGTGAATCCCAAAAGGAGTTGTTGTGAAGGGAAGGCAACATGATCCAAGTGAAACATGCATGCGAGATCACATGCTCTAAGAATGGGCAAGCAAGGTAATGGGTCCTGGGAACTGTTGACACGAAGTTAAAAATTTTCTACCCTTCAAAACCGAAGCTTCATCTTTTCCTAACTCATGGAGCCACCCTTAGTCCAAAAAGGGGAGTCAGAATCTTTCGTTCCTTTTTGGGTTTCAAGATTCGGTTCCTCTCGAGGTATGATCTTCAACCACCCCTTTTTCCCGATGCCGAAATCCCGAAGTCGTTTAACATACTAAAAAAAGGTATAAAAATAAAAAGGGGGGAGAATTAAATGTTACCTTTTCCGTCGCTTTCCACAAAGCGTTCTTTAACCCGTAATTAACTAAGCTCCTAAACACAATCATCATTCCCTTAATCTTTCGCAATTCAGGTTTTTCTTTCTACTAAAGCGCTTTCGAACTCTCAACCGTCGAACTCCCAATCCTCGTTTTACCGAAAAGTTAAAAGGATAATTAATCATTAACCTTGATTAATCAATGCTCTAATACGTGATTAGCGCCTCACTAATCCCATCGCAATTTCGTGATTCGGGGTTTGCTTATGACTTGTCCCCTGACCACAGGATCCCTGAAGTTCTGAAACGCGAAATCACATTTTCGCTTAGCAAGGTTTAAGATTAAGGTTAATTTGCTTCCAAGACAGGATTAGTGATAATCAAGCTACCTTTCGCATTTCGGGAATTGAGGAAGGCGATGATTTTTGAAACTCCAGTTTCGAAATCGCCGAATATACGACAGTATTAATAACGGACAAGTGAAGATATTTTTTTGACGTGAAAGCGTATCTCCAGACACATCTTTCCATTAAAAAGCATTAACTTTTCATTGTATGTGTCTGTACACTCGTTATAACGCAAAATTAAAGGCTAATAAGGTCTTGTATTTTGAACTTCATTGTTATCCTTTACATCTGCAACAAGTCACATTTATCTGGTTTTATACTCATTTTCTCTATAAACAGGTTTCTAATCCAGTGCAGATATCATGGCACCTAAGAAGGCATCTAAGAAAAGCGAGGAAGTTGTAGAAATCTCGAGTCCAGACGGAGACGTTATATCTAATACAATATCGCATGCCATCGATTCCATAAAATCCTAGAGGCAGATTTTCGAGACTCTGGATTATGAAATTAAAAATTTCCCTCGTTACGCCGACAACAAACTTCGAGATATAGTGGAGTCTGAGCTCCACAAAATAGCTACACGGTCGTGACTTATGACTTGTAACGACATGATCAGTTGGGCCTTAGAGCGAACAGACGTGCAGACGAGAAGCATTCTGGACAGTCGAGGGGTCGTCATTGGTTCTTTCAGACCAAAACATATACAAGTAATGTATAAACTGTCTCCCAGTCCCAAGAATATTTATAATAAAGTTTTCGTGAGTGAGTTTCAAAAGAAAGAATGTTTTGAGTCAGACCAAACGTATCCTGGCATAATTAAAGACTAGTGGAGAAACGAAGCAAAATTCAGGGCTGACACCCATGGTGTTTACGCCACAGCCTCTTTAAACGAGTATATGGTCTATGTGGCGATGATGTTATGTTAACTTTTCAGAAAGAAAAGTCCTACCCATTTCCCTGCATAATGGGTACCCCTTTTGCACGAGGCAACAAAAGGTTACAGTTTTAATTGGGACAAGATTTTATCCGATAACATAGTGAAGGAGGTCATGGAATATCAGACTGCAAGATCCAATGGCCGACCAGTAGCCTTTTATATGTCTGCATACATCATGGATGCTATATGCTTCACAACTCCTTTCCCTTTAATGAATTGGAGTTGGAATCCGACTTACCCGGAACCTATTCATGAATATCATTCTAAACTCTGGGAAGAAAACGCCAAGGACTCATTCTATGAAATTTGTCATTTCGTGGTGATACCACTACACCAAATGCTATACGGCTATGCGCCTCCCCGCATTTCAAAGTTGGTCATAGGAAGCCTCAGGGCAGTTGCTGACTGGTTTATAAAGGAGAATTTCTCCTACATCAGAGTTTTCGGATGTTCAATCCCTCCACATGCACTCCCAAAATTCCTCCCTGACAGACTAGTGTGCAGGGAGGTAGCTCATCAAATAGTAACAGGTGGAATTGGGATAGAACTAAAGACAGCTCAAAAGAAGTCTTGGTCAGTCTTTCCTGTCCAGATTGGAAAATTTTCACTTCTCAACTTGGGTCATTCCAAAGTTGAAGCGGCAGTGCTGGAGGAGGTCAAATTGGTAAACCTCGAACACAGGAAGCACGACCCTTACCAGTTGGTGGGAAAACACATGGCCCACTGTAATATGAAGGCTTATGAACACGAGAAGTCCCCTTGTGATGACATGTTCAAAGGGACTAGGACCTATGAGGAAGTTTTAGAGAGGGTATGGATATTGTCGTCTGACTTGCAAGTTAGTTTTCAGACCTTCCAGAAGCATAGACGGAGCGGTCTACCCAAATTACTGCAAGGAGAAGCAATTACCTTTCCTCGGGAACAAGAGGATACTCCTCCAGGTTTCGGACAAGAGGCACAAGATAAAATCAATCNCTTGCAAGTTAGTTTTCAGACCTTCCAGAAGCATAGACGGAGCGGTCTACCCAAATTACTGCAAGGAGAAGCAATTACCTTTCCTCGGGAACAAGAGGATACTCCTCCAGGTTTCGGACAAGAGGCACAAGATAAAATCAATCCTGAAGAATTCCCTCAGAAGATTGAAAGGTCTTCACAAAATGAAGAGGCCTTACAAATAGAAAATCCAGAGACGAAAGCAGAGAGGAGGCCCAGGACTCCTCCCGAGTCCAGTAAGTCTACTCCTCCTTTATCACCTGTTGTCGATGTCAATATACCTAGGGCCATGGGAGAGACAAGATCTACAGAGCTAGGAAGTCCCATAGCTTCCTTAACCACTTTACAGTCCTCCTTTGGGTTCCCACATATGGGAGCCATATATGTTAGTGACCTCACCCCTATCTCTAGAGATGAGATCCCTCCTTCTGATTATTTTTTCAGCAAAAAGAGGAAGGTTGTCCTAAACCAAGAGATGTATATGAGAGAGGGGGGTATGGTGAAGAAGCATAGAGACTTGGCAGATGGCCAGAATTTGGAAGAGGAGGATTTCGCTACAGAGATGGCAGGCTCCATGGGAGCCATGGCAACAACAAACCTTTTTACTGTGGAGAACATGAGATCAAGGATAAAGAGGAGTAACCACACAATAGCTCAATTGTAAGACCAGTTAAAGAATGCTGAGAAAAACATTAGAGCAGAGGTGAATAAAAGCTTGGAGCAGGCCAGAGCTGTTGAAAGGCAAGAAATTCAATCACTCAAATCAAGCCTGGATGAAATGAACCAGAAGATACAAGTGAGTCAGGTGCAGGTTACTCAGCAAAAGGAGCTCGTAAAACAACTACAGGCCAAGTTAAATTTGACAGAAGGTCGGGTTGTAGACATAAAGGCTTTCCAGACCCTCTTGCTGGAAGCACATGCAAAGATAGAAGTCGAGCAACATAAATTAATCTCCAAAATAGAGATCATCCAGAGTCACTTTCAAGAGGTAAGCAAATCCCTTGATAATATTGTTTTACTGGAAAAGGAGGCTAAAGCTACAAGGAATACTTTCCAGAAAGCAGTTGCATGTTCGTGAAACAAGGAGATGTTGAAAGATCTAAAGCTTTCTATCACTGAACAGATAAGAGGAGACATCATGCTCAAGGCATGGGAAACAAATATATCTGAAAATAAGAAGATAGTCAAAGAAATCAAAGACGACTGTGAGGGAATCTTTGATTCTTTGGATAAGCAAGCGTTATGTGTCGAAAGAAAGGATTGCTTTGAGCCACTGGGGCAGATAAACATTGTGAAACAGCAGTTGAACTGCAAAGAAGGCTTGCAGGAGATTCAGGTGGAGATTTCACAGTTGAAGGAAATCAATGCCAACCTAATAGACAGATGGCTGGTACAACCCGATTTAAAATTACAGGTGACCAGGTTTGCCGATAAAGGTTTTGAAGACTAGCTTCCAAAGATACAAAGAAAGTTTTATCTGTTTGAAACTAAAGATCTTCCGACACCACCCATAATTTTTGTTCATTTTTTGGAAAAGTCTATTGAATGTATAGCTTCAAAAGAGGGAGAGACTTCAACCAAACAGTGAAGTATCGTTCGAAAACTTATACTTTTGAAAAGATAGACCAACAAAAAGTTAATCATGCAATGGTTAAGGTTGCAGTTTTGTAACTATCTTTTCCCCTAAAAAGTAGGAAATCGTTAACCATCAAGTAGTAATGATCTTGTATAAATAGGAGGGGAGAAGACTGAAGAAAGGGCTTTTTTCTTTCTCTAAAAAGACATTTTTTTGACAAAAGTAATTTTGAAGAAGCTCTAAATTAATAGAAATGCAAATTGAAGATTCCAGATTTTGTCACGTCTGAGTTATGTGTTCCCCTGTCTTTTCATATTTCTTTCATATATCCAATTGATGAATGTTCGACTACAATTTAGTGCAACCTCTACTGTGGAAATTATCATTCTTCTCATTTAAATCATCTACAGTTTTTCCTCTGTATCAGTTATCAACAGATACAAGACCTGTAAATGTTTAGATTTCAATAGCATATGCTTCATTAATATTGTCTTGTTTCATAGTCTTCTGTTACAACGTGAGATTCATCTTAAATTGATGCCTCGCCTTGTTAATAGCTTTATGTTTTCCCTCATATCATGCATGTTCCCTTTCCTTTAAATTTAACTCAGATACAAGAAACGACCTTTAATTTAGTCATCCTATTAATTTGTGTTTTAAAATCTTTTTCTTCATAGTGTGAAATAGAGATAACGAAGTCTAAAATGAAAACACTAAATTATATCTTCCTTACCTTTTATCCTTCATGACAGTACCAGTTTCAAGGCAGCCTAACATTGAACCTGGTCTTTCAGATCAAACCAACATCGCCCTAAATCTATTTAGCACTATCTTACAAACAACAAATAGCCGGGTTGAGTTAGAACATTCATGGGCAGCAATTGAGAGAGATATCAGCATTCAGGAAAATTGGGAACTTCGACAGAGACAGTTGATGAACCAATTATAACCCTCACCTTTAATCACCGATTTTTATGTCCTCGACTTCCTCTATCTTTTCAAATGCCTTGACAGTATACTTTAGAGCCTTAAAGTATAAACTCAAGAACAACAGGAACAAAAGAAGAAGGCAAAACCAATCTCATGGATGTGGTCTAAAAGTCAAAAGTAGTTTAGGATTTGTTTTGGTAAGAAATAGAGATAGGGGGTGTTGGGCCAATAAGGACCCAATGGAAACAATGGCCAAAAAGTCAAAACGAAGAAAAAAATGATCACATGAGTGCAATCAATGGGTTGAAAATTCCTAAGCTATAAATTTTTGCAAGACATTATTGTCAACACAATTCAAGGCACTAAAGCATGAGGTCCTCAAAAAATGTGAAACATTATCCTATAAAAGGGCAAGCTAGGGAAAATTGTTTATTTAGAGTATTCGAGATGAACAAATGACAATTGATTGATGAGCCATGAGAGAGGATAGTGAGAGAACAATATAGACAATCAACTAAGGTAGGCCTGACCTCCCAAAACCATGTCAAATCCATGTTTTTTTCACCCATATATTGGATGTCCATGAAACATCGTGGAGAAATCCTAGGGCTTCAAATTTTTTTTTGAATCATCCATTGACGAGGCCAAAATTGGTACCAAAAGTGTCCACGTGAAAATTCATCCTGGGATATGGCCTTAAAAGAGTAATGTCTCAAGGCGCTTTATGGACCAAAGAAAGAAAGGGGAAACATGGGCTTCCTGGGCCACAGGGTTGCCTTTGTAGGAAACAAGTTGTAAGTTACAATCATGTTAATGTTACTCATAGTTGTGTCAATTCCACTTCTGAGATGTCATCTTTGGGATTATCTACATATAGTAAGTCATTAAAATATGACCCATGTTCCATGGGTATTAATCATAGTTGATGAATTTCTCATGATTTTGAATGGTCCACTTAGCACTCGTTGCATTGGGTGATGCCCGTAGGGGTGAAGAAGTGGGATTGAAACTAGCAAAATGAATTGCATAGCACCAGTCATCACTTATAGGGCTTGCACTTCTATTATGATTTGTTGGGTAGATCATCAAGGAGAAATGTGAATTTGAAATCATGTTCCTCGTATAAAAATTGCTCTCATGCAAGGGAAAGTAAAATTAATGGAGGAGGAATTAGTGTTAATGCAAGGGCATGCAATACTAATGGAGGGGTACCCTACAATAATGCAACAACAAGCAACATTAATGGAGGGGAAACTTGTGTTAAGTTGTTTTAGGAAAGATTCACTTTCTTGCAAAACTTAAAATTGAGTAGAGAAATGACAAAAAAAATTGTCGTGCAAGGACCAGTGGCAAAAAGGACTAATTGGAATGGCAACATGCATAGATTAGATATGTGTCTAATCAAAAGAGAGACAACACCTGGACGCATCAGATGCACTTGGATGCACCATCACTGGATAGGCATATACAAGTGCTACCCAATGTAACATGTAAAGGGCCACACTAACCATGCTATAGAAGTTCCACTAGGACCTGTGTGGAGATGCCATAGGCCATTGGGACAAGAGGTCCCATATGTTTAGGTTCCCTCGGGAGCATATGACTATTGCTCTCAAGGATGTTTATAACATACTGGGGTTACTAGTTGCATGGGTGATAATGACATGTGTCGTGCTAGACAAATGTTATGGATGAAAATTGTGTGCATGGTTTTTAAACGTCCAACATTTCAAGTGGACACTCCACCCATCATCAAGGACAATGAAGCTAATATGTTGGAAAATAGTGTTGTAGTTTGAATTTAAAGAGGAGGATTGGTAAGTGACAGTTGAAGAGCGGAAAAAGGATTAAGGAGAGAAATGAATCAAATATTAAAATAGCCATTGAGATTTGGAGATAAAAGGAAATTGATAAAATATTAATATAGTTGTGAGATTAGGAAATAAAAGGAAATTAATAAAGAATTAAAAATAGTTGTTGGGACTAGAAATCAAAATAATGGGATAGCCTTAGCTTTAATCAAGAGGGGTGAATAATAACGATACTATGATAAAATTAATGTTAATAATAAATTAAATTAAATGACTAGGCAAAAGGGAAAAGCAAAGATGAAAGTGGACATTAGAGCTGTGAAGAAAAATGGTAAGAAGAAAACTGATAAAGGAGAGGGGCATTTAGATTGTGACAAAAAGAACCAATACATGGAGAAAAAGAAGAGGGAAAGGATTGAAACGATCAGGCCATTGAAATCAAACAGCTTGATGATCAAGGTGGTGAATGGTGGGATTCTAAGATTGGCTGAGTTTGTAGTCATCTTCACGATTAAAATTATTAGAATGTTTTTCAGCTTCCCTTCCCAAGTGAGGCGAGAGGAGTAATGAGGGGCAGAGGGTAAAATTTCAGTTTGGTCAAAACAAATTAGGTGTTTAGATTTAAAGGACCTTATCCCCAATGGTTGCCAATATATTTATGGAATGTTTTTGAGACTCTAGCACTAAACAACTTTCATCTCAAACCTAAGTTTTGGTTTCAGTTATAGATGACACATTTGTCATCTAGCATCATGGTCATTCCAATTTGATCTCTTTCTTCAACCATCTGAACATCCTTTCCTTGCACATCCAATTCATTATGAAAATCCAAAAGGACAACTCTATCCCCTTTTTTGATGTTCTTAACTCTCCTCTTCCCGATGGTTCCTTCTCCCACCAAGTTTACAAGAAGAAGACTCACACCAATAGATACCTTCTTGTCAGTTCCCACCATCATCCCTCTCAAAAAATTGTTTTTATAAAAACCCTGATTACTTGAGCCATTCACATATCTACCTCCCAATTCCTTGTGTAGGAAAAAGCCCACCTAACCAAGGCCTTGCGATCCAGTGGCTACTCTCTCTCTCAAATCAACCATGCCTTATGCTCAACCAACAACCCTAAACCAAAAATCTTCTCATCCTCCTCCCTACATCATGCTCTCATTTTTCTCTCGTATTTCCAGGGCACACCGATCATATATCAAAACTTTTGGCTAATAAGAATATCAAAACGGTGTTCAAACCCTATAAAACCCTTAAATAACTTTTTGTAACTACCAAAGAAAAATCCAACATGATTCTTGGCCCACAAGTTTACCAAATTTCTTTCTCTTGTGGAAATATTACACAGGTCAAACTCGTAGATCCTTTAAAGCCCATCTTAAAGAGCATATAGTTGATACTACCTACAACTGAATTTCCAAATCAACTATCATTGAACATTCCCTTAAATCTAAACACCTAATTTATTTTTACCAAACTAAAATTTTAGCCTCCACCCCTCATTACTCCTCTCTCCTCATTCGGGAAGTTTTAGAAATTGGAAAACATCATAATAATTTTAATCGTGAAGATGGCTACAAACTTAGCCAATTTTAGAAGCTCGTCATTCATCACCTTGATCATCATGTTGCTTGATTTCAGTCGTCTGATCGTTTCGGTCCTTTCCCTTTTCTTTTTCTCTATGTATTGGTTATTTTCCTCACAATCTAAATGCCCTTCTCCTTTATCAGTTTTCTTCTTATCATTTTTCTTCATAGCTCTTATGTCTACTTTCAAATTTGCATTTCCCTTTTACCTAGTCAGATTATATAATTTATTATTAACATTACTTTTCTCATAGTATCATTATTATTTGTTTCTCTTGATTAAAGCTAAAGTTATCCCATTATTTTGATTTTTAATCCCAACAACTATTTTTAATTATTTATTAATTTCCTTTTATTTCCTAATCTCAATGGTTATTTTAATAATTTATCAATTTCATTTTATCTTTGAATCTCAATGACAATTTTAATATTTTATTCATTTCTCTCCTTAATATTTTTTCCGCTCTTCAATGGTCACTTACCAATCGTCCTCTTTAAATTCAAACTACAACACTCTTTTCCAACATATTAGCTTCATTGTCCCCGATGATGGGTGGTATGTCCACTCAAAAAGTTGAATGTTTCAAAACCATTCACACCGTTTTCATCCATAACATTTGTTTATCATTATGATTAATTGTGGAAACCTACATACTCTGACATATACAATGTTGAATGACTACAATGCAACATTGGATGACCAAAGAAAGAGATACCCACATAGCAAGTCATCATAAGGGAGTCAAAGAGGAGTCTCTCCAGTACAACATTATTGTTGTGGTGACATAAAGAAGGCTTTCATGCAGGTGATGGAGTATATCCGCATCCAAGGCCTTACGACAAGGGTATAAGAGGGCCATATAGTACCTTGTAGATGCGTTGTATGGTACAGTTGCTTGTGTGGTGATGGTTGATATTGCCTTGAGTATAAGAGAAATTATCATGAGTGTGATGGACCAAAGGAAGGGGACTAAGTTGCAAATCAAATCCTTCGAGCATGGACGTGGGAGCACTTATCACAACTTAAGAGAAGAGGACCTACACAAATACACAGACACAGTGTGTGACTTCTCCACTAGGACTTAGAGAAATCATCAACATTGCAAATAGATATATAGCTAGATAGAAGAATTTTATGATATTAGCGATCCAAGAAAATGAGATCATATGGGTTCCATATGAGGGGATCATTTGGAGGGAGGATGAGTAAAGGAAAACTTGGTTTGGNAGAGAAATCATCAACATTGCAAATAGATATATAGCTAGATAGAAGAATTTTATGATATTAGCGATCCAAGAAAATGAGATCATATGGGTTCCATATGAGGGGATCATTTGGAGGGAGGATGAGTAAAGGAAAACTTGGTTTGGATACATTGAGATTGGGCAAGGAGAATGCAACTGGGACACTAAGTTAAGGGGCACCCATAATGAACATAAGGGTTATAAAGGATAGGATGTTAGTGCCCCAACATAGGACACCACTACCCTAAGTAGGGGAGAGGGAATGTTAGTAGGGAGATGTGCAAGTATGGGAGAACAATGATACACATTCAAGGACATGGAGACAATTGTGTGTTAGATGATCATTAGCCAATGGCCAAATGAGACAAAGAACAAGATGGCATTGATACTACCTTTTTGGAAGGACACACAAATATATGCTTGAATCCAGAGGGTAGTGGATACAATATGGGGGCAGAGATGGGAGATCGCTCACTTGCATGGGAAGATCATGGGCTCGAATCACAATCTAGATCAAGAGAAATGATGTGA
>SNQJ01S0138853.1:21468-32979 GCA_010110895.2 Picea sitchensis | reverse complement strand
ACCGTGGATGGGGAAATTTGTGCCACACACAATCTTGCAAAGAAAAGGCAAGAGAGGAAGTGTGGTAAGGGGAGAAGAGAGAACACGTGTGATAGGGATCGTGGGGAAGAACTAGAGAATCTTTGGAAACACAGGGAGTTCTGAATAGAGGAGAAGGAGAGTAACCTTCGTCCTTGACTTTCGTTGATCTGGAAGTAGAAAATTGAACCTCAAGTATCATGGTCTAGCTCGGGGGTGGCTAGTGGTAAATCTGTTTGGAGTCACTGAGCCTATGGTTGGGTGGAAACGAACACCCCTCTTAGCAGTCATGCCACACCTGGTGTTTTTTGATAAGTGTTATGTCTTGTATTTTTGAATTGAATGCATGCTCCTGTTTATACGCTCATAAATGGTTTCTGTATGGAATTGTTTTCCTGTGTTTTGATTTGGAGACAAGGGATACATGCTTATACTTATATGACCATAATAGGTCTATGTACAGAATGAGTCGGTTCAGAATATGAGTCTGTTCCCTTGAAAATTGTCCTATCTACTTGGCTTGCGCTATGCCCTGGTTTAATTTCCCGAAGGTACTTCTTTCGGGAAGTTTCCTTGCACTTCAGAGTTGGAGTGAGTCCCTCGAAAGGACTACCATGATAGTAAACCCACGATTTTATTTTACCCTTACCACTGAATTTATAGCTTGGCAAATTAGGAAGAATTTTACTCAGGCCACCAAGCTTAGGGCTAATTCACTCCAGAACCCTCTGAAAGATCTGTCGGAGCTCTATTGCCCGTCAAACTTAACCTTTGCATACACAGGAGGGTGTAGTTGGAAACATCTTGAAAGTCCCAGAGTATTCGGACCCGTTAATCGACATTTCAGCGTTTCGGCACCAAGGAAACCAAAGGGCAAGACCCTTCGTCGTTGCAAGTCATGGAGTCCCGGTATGCAAAACTCTGAATTAGCCTAGTGTGAATAGGTTTCGGCATTTTGGCATTTCGACACTCAGGAAACCAAAGGGCAAGACCCTTCGTCATCTCAAGTCATGAAGTCCTGGTATGTGAAACTCTGAATTATCTTAGTGTGAATAGGTTTCGGCATTTTGGCATTTCAGCACCCGGGAAACCAAAGGGAAAGACCCTTTGTTGTCGCAAGTCACGAAGTCCCGGTATGCGAAACTCCAAATTAGGTTAGTGTGAATAGGTTTCGGCATTTCGGCATTTCGAGACCTAGGAAACCAAAGGGCAAGACCCTTCATCGTCGCAAGTCATGAAGTCCCGATATGAGAAACTCTGAATTAGCTTAGTGTGAATAGGTTTCGGCATTTTGACGTTTCGACACCCGGGAAACCAAAGGGAAAGACCCTTCGTTGTCACAAGTCGCGAAGTCCTAGTATGAAAAACTCTGAATCAACTTAGTGTGAATAGTTTTCAACATTTCTGTGTTTCGGCACCCAAGAAACCAAAGGGGAAGACCCCTCGTCTTCGCAAGTCGTGAAATCCCAGTTCACGAAACTCCAGGAGGATCTAGACCATCCATCGGAGGAGACGCGTGGTGAGTGGTCAGATTTCAGGGAAAGCTCCAAAACCTCGTAAGCCATTGGACCTTGTAGGACAACAAGGGGGTTAAGACTGAGTGCCCTTCAACACCCTTAAGCTCAGGAGGGATAGTGACAGTCAGATCTAGATCAACGAGGTTCGTTGATCTCCTACACGAATTCCCATATTGAAATTTAGGGATTTGAGTGACAGGAGTTCTAGAGTCATTGCATCATGAACTCCCAGTTCACGGAACTCAGAAGAGATATGGACCCTTGAATCCATATCATCGAGGATTTTTGTATCTCGTACAAGAACTCGCATATCGTATTTCGGGTTTTGGAGTTTGAAGAGTCGAAAGACTGGACTCTTGGGCATCGTTGAGTCGCGAAATGTGAAAGGAACCTCTTGGCTTGGCCCGGGGTCATAACCAATGATCACAAGGAGGTGAAGCCCGCGCTTGGTTCTTGAGTTGTACACGACGGGTTTTCAATAAAAGAATCGACGGATTGGTTTAGTGAAGGTTCCAACAGGAAGAGCTAGCCTACACTAGTACCTCATAGGAACTCAAGGATTCTGTCCCTCGAGAAATAAAGGAGAAAGAGGAAAAAAAAATGAAAAAACCTATTATGCCGTAGTGGGTGTGTGAAAAATTGGTATCAGAGCATGGTTACAACACTTGGTCTACTTGGGCTCATGGACGAGTTGTGCAGGAACTCCATCTGAAGTACTCTTAAAAGGAGTAACTCTCTATCCTAATCCCCCTTATAAAAATCCAAAGTTAAGAATGAAAATTCCTATTGTGTGTATGCATTTGAAAAATATGAATTATGCGTTGATTGTGAATGAATATAATGTTGACTAACAACAAGTTTGTTTCTTGCAAAACAAGCAGACGATCAACCACGGGAAACTGCAGACGCATAGAATGGTGACACACCACGAAGTGGGGGATGGATCCCATAATAGAGATGAAGAGTTCGATGAAAGGAGAGCGGTAGAAACCCCTCCAGATCTAGATGAGACTGTGAGAAGCCTCATTTTCGAACTACAAAGCTACAAGGCCGACAACGAGAGGTTGATAAAAGAGCAAGAGAAGCAAACAAAGATTAATGCAGTCTTGCTGCAGAGCTTATCCGACATACAAAGACAATTGTAGCATGGACCTAACACCAGTCACACGGACCAATGATAGACAAAGAGAAGTTGAAGCCCACATGGGATATGAAAATGTTTCCCTTTAAGTGGCCACACTGGGAGGAGCACCTCGAGAAACGTTCACCCCAGAGATAAGGGACAAGCGTCGAACGATTCCTCTAGAAAGGAAACTAGTGAATCAGAGGGATATTCTAGTAGCATAACTAGTTCTTATTCTCGAAGAAAATGGAAGAAGCGAGGTCATTCCAAAAATCATAATCTTGAAGAATTCAAGAAGGCCAAACCACCCTCTTTCGACGGTGAAATAAAGAAGGGAGAGGAATCAAAGGCCTGTCGACTTGGACTAAAGAAGTATTTCAGAGTCCATGACTTCTCAAAAAATTTGAAGGCCCGAGTAGCCACTTTCAACCTGAATGGGAAGGCTTCCATTTGGTGGGAAGACCTTAAGAATGTAAAAGGGATTCATGAAGAAGACATATATTGGGAATGGTTTGAGAAATAATTCAGGAAGAAGTATCTGTCGGAAAATTATTTCGACGAAAAGACTAAATAATTATATGAACTCAAGATGGGGCAACATACCATAGAGGAATATATCAATAGATTCCTTGAATTACTGAGGTACGTACCCTATATAAAAGTATAAAAGGAAAAGGTGCAATGATTCATCAGTGGACTACCTAAGGACTATCAGAACATGATTGAGTTTGATGAGACAAATACCCTAGAAGATACTATTTGAAAGGAAAGATATTGTTATGAACAACTTGGGTTTACTGGGTACCGGGTAAGGGAAGAGGTACCGGGTTTACCTCCGAGAAGGGACATTGGCTTCTCAATAGAACTTGCACCGGGAGCAGTGCTAGTGTCTAGGACACCCTACAAGATGAGCACACCCAAGCTAGTTGATCTTAAATTACAACTAAAAGAAATGATGGACATAGGCTATATTTGGCCTAGCGTGTCTCCATGGGGAGCACCAATCCTATTTGTGAAAAAGAAAGACAGTACCCTCTGACTGTGCATAGATTATAGGCAACTCAATAAGGTAACCATAAATAACAAGTACCCCTTACCCAGGATCGATGACCTATTCAATCAATTGGGAGGTGCCTCCATCTTCTCAAAGATTGAATTGAGATCCAAATACCATCAAGTTTGAATCAAGGGTGAAGACATCCAAAAAAATGCCTTCGGGACGAGATATGGTCACTATGAGTTTATGCTAGTACCATTTGGATTGACCGATGCCCCTGCCACTTTTATGTGCTTGATGAACAATGTGCTCAGTGAATTCCTAGACAAATTTGTACTGGTTTTTATTGACAATATATTAATTTACTCCAAGAATAGAGAGGAACATGAGGAACATCTTATACTTGTGCTTCAAGTGCTAAGAGAACAACATCTCTATGCCAAATTTAGCAAGTGAAACTTTTTCCCGAAGCAAATACATTACTTGGGCCATGTCATATCTGAAGATGGAGTAGCAGTAGATTATAACAAGATGGAATGGCCTACCCCAAAGGACGTTTCAGATATCAGATCCTTTATGGGATTAGCAAGATACTATAGGAGATTTATAAAAGGATTTTCCTAGATTGGTTGTCCAATCACTACCGTCCAGAAGAAGGGAGATAAATTTACGTGGATGCAAGAATGTGAAGAATGATTTCAATCCCTTAAACACCTTCTGACCCATGCACCCATGTTGAAGATCGTTGATCCAGAAAACGACTTCCTCGTGTGCACAAATGCCTATAAGGAAGGGCTCAGAGGAGTCCTTATGCAAGGAGGAAGTGTAGTCTACTATGAATCTTGAAAATTGAATGAGAATGAAGTCAACTATGTGACCCATGATCTAGAGCTGGACGCCATAGTGCATGCCTTAAAAATGTGGAGACATTACCTCTTGGGAAGGAAATTTGTACTTATGACAGACAACTGTAGATTACGATATCTGTTTGACCAACCAAATCTCAATGCTAGACAAGCTAGGTGGATGGCCCTCCTTAGTGAGTTCGATTTTGAAATCAAACATGTTAAAGGAAAGGAAAATAAGGTGGTCTATGCCCTTAGCAGAAGTATGAAAACAATTCACCTGGAAAAGGTGAGCACCTGTGAGACGAATGTCAAAGAAAGAGTTGGGAATGCACAAGAAACAAACAAATTCTTCCAGACCATAACCTTGTACCTAGAGAAAGAACCCACAGGAATAAAGTATGAAGGCTACCAGATGATAGATGGAGGTGTGCTAACTTACAAAAATAGATTGTATATTCCAGATTGTGACGACTTGAAGAGGTTAATAATGGATGAACTACATAAAATAGCATATACTGGTCACCCAGGATATCAAAAGATGATCACGACCACTAGGAAACAATTCTATTGGCCTGGTTTAAAGAAAGACATAGCTAAATATTTAGCTAAGTGCCTAGAATGCCAATATGTTAAAGCAGAACACCGGCACCCAGCAGGATTATTACAACCTCTACCAATCCTGGAATGGAAGTGGGAAACCATTTCCATGGACTTCATTACTGGATTACCAACATCGACCAAACTGAATGATGTCATCATGGTAGTGGTGGATAAATTAAGAAAGTCTGCCCATTTTATCCCCGTCAAATCGACTTGCAAGGCAATAGATATTGCCAACATATTCATGAAGGAGATATTCAGACTACATGGTATGCCTAAAAAGATAGTGTCTGACAGAGACACAAAATTTACTTCCAACTTTTGGAAATCCTTGATGGCTGGTCTGGAGACCAAATTACTATTTAGCACAGCCTATCATCCTCAAACTGATGGACAGACAGAAAGAGTGAACCAAATATTGGAAGACATGCTAATAATGCATGTAATGCATCAACCCAAGAAGTGGGAAGATTACCTGCCACTGGTGGAATTCGCCTACAACAACGACTAACAAGAATCCCTGAAGATGAGTCCCTTTGAAGTCCTCTATGGTAGACCATGCAACACTCCAGTCAGTTGGAGTAATCCCGTAAAAAGAATTTCTATTGGACCCAAAATGATGAAATAAATGGAACAACAAGTGGTTCAGATAAAACAAAATCTGAAGGTCGCTCAGAATAGATAGAAACGTTACGTCGACCGAAAGAGAATTCCAAGAGAATTAAAGACAGGAGACCATGTATATCTCAGAGTTAGGCCCATGAAGAGTTCCCTGAGGATGGGTACTTGTGACAAATTGGAAACTCAGTATTGCATACCCTTTGAATTTCTAGATAGAGTGGGACCTATAGCCTATAGGCTAGCACTTCCTCCCACGGTAAAAGAACATAATGTTTTCCATGTTTCATTATTGAAGAAATATGTACATGATTCTAATAATATAATTGACCGGTCTGTGATCCAGGTGGAACTGGAGGGAGAATTCCTACCAGAACCTCAATGCATACTAGACATAAAGGAAACCCCACTTAGGAACCAAACCATTGCATAGGTCAAGGTGCAGTGGAAACATTTTGGCCCAGATGAGGCTACCTGGGAAATGGAAGATGCCATGAAACAGGCATGTCCGATTTTGTTTACTTCTATACATACATGTCATATTGATAGATAGAACATTGAGGATGATGTTCCTTTAAGGGGGAGGTAATTGTAACACCTTTTTCCCCCCAGTCTGTAAAAATAACTATATTGGCCAAGAACTATGGCAAACTCAAAGATGTGAATGTTTGATTTGACGAACCTTTTTATGAAACATCGATGAATGTAAATTATGTTATGATATGTGTTGCATGGATGTTGGGATGGGGATGTGATAAAAGAGACCACAATGGCTAATGAGAGGTGGTGGAAGGGACCTGGAATGGTTTCGTTAACTTCCATCGAGAAAGTACCGTATTGGTTTTACTTGCTCAAAGACCAAAGCAACTCTCTGACCCCGGAATGGATTTCTCATCATATTGGTAGGTGGGGAGGCTCCTCAAGAGTTAATGAGGGGATGGGGGTGAACTTCCCATCAATAATAGCTCCCAGACCTGACCGTGGACAGGGAAATTCACACCACATGCAATCTTGCAGAGAAAAGGCAAGAGAGGAAGTGTGGTAAGGGGAGAAGAGAGAATGCGTGTGACAGGGATCGTGGGGAAGAACTAGAGAAACTCTGGACACACAGGGAGTTCTGAACAAAGGAGAAGGAGAGTAACCTTCTTCCTTGAGTTTCGTTGAGTTGGAAGTAGAAAATTGAACCTCAAGTATCATGGTCTAGCTCGGGGGTGGCTAGTGGTAAATCCATTTGGAGTCACTAAGCCTATGGTTGGGTGGAAATGAGAACCCCTCTCAGTAGTTGCATCACGCCTAGTGTTTTCTGATAAGTGTTATGTCTTGTATTTTTGAATTGAATGCATGCTCATGTTTATACGCTCATAAATGGTTTCTGTATGGAAGTGTTTGCCTGTGTTTTGATTTGGAGACAAGGGATACATGCTTATATTTATATGACCATAATCGGTCTATGTACATAATGAGTAGGTTAAGAATACGAGTTTGTTCCCTTGAGAATTGTTCTATCTACTTGGCTCACGCTATGCCCTGGTTTAATTTCCTGAAGGCACTTCTTTCGGGAAGTTTCCTCGCACTTCAGATTCGGAGTGAGTCCCTTGAAAGGACTACCATGATAGTAAACCCATGATTTTACTTTACCCTTACCACCAAATTTATAGCTCGGCGAATTAGGAAGACTTTTACTCAAGTCACCAAGCCTACGGATAATTTACCCTAGAACCCTCTGAAAGATCTTTCGGAGCTCTATTTCCCATCGACCTTAACCTTTACATAGGTAGGAGGGTGGACTTGGCAACAAACTGAAATTCTCGGAGTATTCAAACCCGTTCATTGGCATTTCAACATTTTGGTACCCGGGAAACCAAAGGGCAAGACCCTTCGTCATTGCAAGTTGTGAAGTCCTGGTATGAGAAACTCTGAATTAGCTTAGTGTGAATAGGTTTCTACATTTCATCATTTCAGTACTTGGGAAACCAAAGGGCAAGACCCTTCGTTGTCGGAAGTCACAAAGTCTCGGTATGTGAAACTCCAAATTATCTTAGTGTGAATAGGTTTCGGCATTTCGACGTTTCAGCACCCGGGAAACCAAAGGGCAAGACCCTTCATCGTCGCAAGTCGCGAAGTCCCAGTATGAGAAACTCCAAATTATCTTAGTGTGAATAGGTTTTGGCATTACAGTGTTTCGGCACCCAGGAAACGAAAGGGAAAGACCCTTCGTCGTCACAAGGCGCGAAGCCTTGGTATGCGAAACTCCAAATTAGCCTAGTGTGAATAGGTTTCGACATTTCATCGTTTCAGCACCCGGGAAACCAAAGGGCAATACCCTTCGTCTTCGCAAGTCGCGAAGTCCCAGTATGCGAAACTCTGAATCAGCTTAGTGTGAATAGGTTTTGGGATTTCGGTGTTTCGGCACCCAGGAGACCAAAGGGGAAGGCCACTTGTCTTCGCAAGTGTGAAATCCTGGTTCACGAAACTCCTGGAGGATCTGGACCGTCCATCTGAGGAGACGTGTGGTGAGTGGTCAGAGTTTGGGGAAATCTCCGAAACCCCATAAGCCATTGGACCTCGTAGGACAACAAGGGGGTTAAGGCTAAGTGTCCTTTAATGCCCTTAAGCTCAGGAGGGATAGTAACCATCAGAACTAGATCAATGAGGTTCATTGATCTCCTACATGAATTCCCATATTGGAATTCAGGGATTTGAGTGACAAGAGTTTTGGAGTCATTGCATCGTGAACTCCTGGTTCATGGAACTCTGAAGAGATCTAGACCATTGGATCGATATCATCGAGGACTGTCGGATCTCGTATAAGAACTCGCATATCGGATTTTGGGTTTCAGGGTTTGAAGAGTCGAAATACTGGACTCTCAGGTATCATTGAGTCGAAAAATGAGAAAGGCACCTCTTTGCTTGGCCCGGGGTCATAACCGATGATCACATGGAGGCAAAGCCTGCACTTGGTGCTTGAGTTGTACACAATGGGTTTTCAATAAAAGAACCGGCGGATTGGCTTAGTGAAGGTTTCGATAGGAAGAGCTAGCCTATGCTAGGGCCTCATAAGAACTCAACGATTCTATCCCTTGAGAAATAAAGGAGAAAGAGGAAAAAAAAAAGAAAAAACCTATTATGTCGTAGTTGGTGTGTGACATCAAAGAACACAAGAGGAGAATTGGGGTAGATGAGCTAAGGGGAGAAATGAATAAAATCAAGCCACCTACTTTTGATGGTGAGCACAAAAAGGATGAGGTTTTTGAGACCTAGATGTTGAAAATGAGGAAATACTTTTAGCTACACAACTATTCCCCTCATGCAAAAAGGAGGATAGAAATTTATTAGCTTAAAGGAAAAACATCAATGTGGAGGGTTCACATGGAGGGTGACCATGGTTCCATGTAATATTCCAGATATAATATAGTATGTAGAACAAAAATATTTAGCAATAAATGGTATAACAATAATGATGTAACCAAATCAATATCATAATAATACCAGAATAACACCAGAAAGATCACCTTTATTACTAATATCAATGTTCACTTGCCTCTTCGAGGGGGAAACCTCTAGCAGAGAAAATATTTATTACAATAATTTCCAAGACAAAAATTCCCATACCCTCTACTCCTCTTTATACTAAATCTATCTATCCAAAAGAACAATCTAGAGGAAGATCATTATAGAAGAGGAAGCTTCTATTAGGTGTTCTTACATTTTACTTATTCTCTCTTATTGCTAGGCCTTATTAATATTGGCATTTATTACATGGACATATATTATTCTACCTATGTGAGGGGTTAACTAGGTTAGGTCCCTAACATTCCCTCCCCCTTAAAAACAACCTTGTCCTCAAGGATTGATATGAGGAAATTTCTGCAGAATGGTAGTTGGTTCCCAAGTGGAATCTATTGGAGTTGTATCTTTCCATTGGAATAACACTTGCTTGATGGTGCTCTAACGAAGACGATGCTCACCTCTAGTCCAAAAATACTTGTGGTTGCAACTAGATGGATCCTTCTTCATCCAACTGGGAAGGCTGGTTTGATTTTGGTACTTAGTTCCAATCACCTTCTTTAAGCAGGAGACATGAAAAACAAGATGGAGCTTATAATGTCTTGGAAAATATAACTAATAGGACACCTGTCCCACACGCCTGAGAAAAATATAAGGAACATAAAATTTGGGCGGTAGTTTCTGACAATAGTCAGCCTTGAGTGAAGTTTTATTATAAGGTTGCAGTCAAAGAAAGACCTGGTCTCCTTCAACAAATTGACATTCAGAGTGACCTTGATCTCCATGTTGCTTCATCTGATTCTGGGCCATGACCACATTCTCTTTGAGGGTACGAAGAATAACCTCTTGAACTATAAGAATTTGGTTAATCGCCTGAACCTTTGAGATACCTAAAAGGTATGAGAGAACTAAAGGTGGATTTTGTCCATATACTGCTTCAAAAGGAGTCATGTGGGTAGTTTTATGGTAAGAAGTGTTGTACCACCATTCATCTAGTGGTAACCATTGAGCCCACTGATTTTTCCGTTCATATGCAAAACATCTCAAATATGTTTCCAAACACTTGTTGACAACTTCAGTTTGACCATCAGTATGGGGATGATAAGTTGTGCCAAGATGCAATTTGGGGCCCTGTAGCCTAAACAATTCTTACCAAAAATTGCTGGTGAAAGTGGGATCTCAATAAGAAACAATAGAATGAGGCATGCCATGAAACTTGAAGACATGATCCATGAAAAATTGAGCCACGGTGGGGGTGTTAAATGGGTTTTGAAGAGAATATAAATGAGCATACTTGAAAAGACGATAAACAACCACCATATGACTGACTTATTGCTCGATTTAGGTAATCCCATTGTTGTTTTGGTTTTGTCACTTGGGTGAGCAAAACAACAACACTTGCATGTCTAGATGAGCCTACTAGATAAGAAAGAAGTTTGTGAGTGGGTTAAACAATCCAAACACATGTATAAACAAATAAGTAAACTAAAACAACTAAGAAATAAAATTTAGAAATCATGAGAAACTTAGAACCATAAAAATCAATCAATGACCAACATAATGATACCAATGGATCAATAGATTAGTAGTAAAAACATCATCAAGAAAAATTAGGACTTGTGAGTCCCCTATTCCTCCTTGGGAGGGCTCTTGAGTTGCCTAATGGAGATCTATTCTTACAATGGAATAAAATGGAAAATGGTGAAGAACAACAATGCCTATTCGCTCAAGAGGTGAGTGGAATGGCCTATTGCAATGATGTTTGAAGGCTCCAAAGAGAAAAGAGGATTCTAAAGAGAGAATTCTTGTAGCATAACAATACTATGAATATATTAGTTTCTTAGTGAACCCATGGCTATTATTTACAATATTTCTTCAAGGAAAATTGTAATTGGTTGTTGGTGTGAACAAGGGGTGTTGTAGGAAAATATCCCTGCGGACAGGTGGATTACCTCAAGGATCTTGACCTTAACTCTAAGACAGAAAATGCTTAACATGGACACTAAATTCCTTTCAAATCTATCCAAACTAACACATGAGAAGGAAGGAGAACAAAAGTACCTCTTTATCGATGTTTGTCCCTACACGCTCTGAGTTGCGCTCTGATCCTTTGCTCCTCACTGAGTCCTGTAGAAAAACAAGATACGACTACTTCCTACTCTATTGATATTACTTGAAAATAGATCTATCTATCAATGATAAGTTCATGTAACATTAGACACAAACTAGAAAGAAATAGGCCAAGCGTGTCATATTAATGAGAATAACGACATCAGTACTTAC
>SNQJ01S0138852.1:23301-33419 GCA_010110895.2 Picea sitchensis | reverse complement strand
CGTTCTCCTCCCTTCCACCCTCACAACATAAGTATCATTGGTTATTCTTCTTGGACTCTGCTTCTGCTTTGATCTTTTGATCTGGACTACAAAGACACTTCTTCTTCATAGTTCTTTCTTTCTTATATAGTCTTCCAACTGGTGTGAGCATTGAAGTATTGTGTCCCTTTGTTTGGACCATTGCACTTCTTCATTTAAGTTAACAATAATAACGTTTTTTTTTCTTCCATTATTATTCATATATTATCGTGAAAGATTTTTGATTTAGTGAGAGGGATTTTCATAAAATGATCACAGAAATGGATCAATTTCATTTTAACTTGATCCCATGCCTCTTTATTTCATTCTCAAATTAAGTTGATAAAATCTTAGCTTTTTAATGCATTGCAAGTATTGGATTACTTAATATAAATCAGGACAAAGTCCAGATCCTTATCTGGTTCAACGTTCCTTCTTGACTGAGATCAAATTCTTAGTTTGTGTGTTAAATTTCACATAGAAACACTTTGGGACCTCTATTCCATACAACCACAGGCGGTGGCTAAGTGCTAAGCCAAACAAGTTCTTAATCACTTATCAAGATTAACAATCATGTTTTATTTGTACATTGAGATGGATGGTTCTCGTTCATTTCAGAATTTCATCTTTCGACGCTTCGAGATTTCGCCCTTTGCAGTCTTTTAATTCTTCCAGAGCGAATTTCACCAGAGTGCTTATCAACACTTCCCTGCTTAATAACCTCACATGTCCAGGAGCTAGGACCGTGGGATTAGGCACAAAGGAGCTCCCGCTCTTCGGGTATTCAACTATTCGTGACTCCAAGACTTCGGGCTACTCGAATTATGAAGTAGTTCAATCCCTCCGAAGGTTTACCTAACAAATAAGTCATAAAATGACGATGACCACTTGCTATCGGTTAACATCTCATGCTTACTCTATCCTTCCACTACGCTTGATCTAATGATCACGAGAGAACCTTGTGGATATTAGATCAACGATCAACATTAGTTTTCGACTTCACCCTTCGACGCTTTGGGTAGTTGTTGGTAGGAGAAACTGCATATCCCTAAAGGACATACTCCTAGAGTGACGTATCTTGCTGACATCACTGTTGATGTGGCACTGGTTGAGTGGTTTCCATGTGTCACCTAGATTCGTGACTTACGTATACCTAAAGTGCCAACTGGACCTTGACACTTGTCACCATCTTATTGTGCCATGTGTCCTTTCTGACATGGTCTTCCTGATGTGGATCTCTTGATGTGTCATATGTATTTCTTCTTTGTATCATTACTCTATATCAAACGGTCTAGTTTTCACTTGATTTCTTGATCCAACGAGCCTCATTCACTTCGAGACTTTGGGGCTCCAACCTTCGGGTGAACTTACATTTTTTAAACCCTTTTTCTCCAAAGTGGTTAGCGCCGAAGTTGACCACAATTAGACCTACCTATCCTCATCCAATGGTCACCATGCATTGTCCATATCTGATGGCCCTCATTCACTTCAAAATTTGTGGCTCCGACCTTCCGGTGAACTTACATGTTCTTGGATTCTTTTCGCCGGAGTGGTCAGTGCATGAGTTGACCGTCTCCTTGCCTTTACTGTGATCTAATGGTTCCCATATTTCACTTCAAATCAACGGTTGACGATAGTTCGTAACTTTGGGGCTTTGGCCTTCGGGTAAACTTACCTGTTGTTGGCTTATTTTCGTTGGAGTGGTCAGCACTAGAGTTGACCGTCTCCTTTCCTTTATTGTGATCTAACGGTTCCAATGTTTTCACTCTAGATCAACGATTGAAGGTAGTTTGTTTAATACGAGACTCTGGGATATTTTTGGCTTACACTGTCCTTCCACTAAAATTGATCGGATGGTCAAGAATTCATCCGAAGTCCCTCCTTGATCTAACGACTGGTGTGACTTCGTGAGTTCGTTCCTATGCCTTATCTCCAATGTCCCAAAACTTACGCTATCCTTCCACTTGGATTTATTTGACGATCATGATAGATCCCAAACTGATATCTGATATAATGGTTGAGATCTCACTTGAATTCCGTCCATGAAATATGACGAATCTACATTCCAGATCAAATCTTGATCCAACGGCTAGGAAACCATCCGAAGTTCCTGCTTCATATATGTCGTTTTGAGATCTAATTATTTCCAACCTCTGAATTCCTCTCGATCTAACAATCTTGAATTGTCCCTCAAACTACATTAGTGGACATGATTCCTCCTTGATTCAATGGTTGTGATTACTCTCGAAATTCAAAAAGGAACAATCATGATTACTCCACAATCCTTTGCATAAATTTCCTTAATTGCGAAACTCTATTTTGACTTCACTCAGTCGCGCTTTCTCTCCTGATATTTTTTCTGCATTGATCCACCTTAGAGATGATCTAGTAATATGAGGGACTCCTCTGTTGCTCGCACTATGTATTCTGCGCAACCTACTACATTATCTCTTTTGAGATTTAGTATCTCACAAACATATTTTATCTTCTTGATAATGACAATACCATAATACCATGCTCGACACTGATCATTTTGGCCCTTTTTTACATCAATTCCAACACCATAACATCATGTCCAACAATGGCCCTATCTCCATCTATCTTATGGCACACTACAAGAAGAGATGAAAATGAAAGTCATTTACATTAGTTCATGAGAAGTGAATTAAAATGAGCTTTCATTTATATTGTCACAGTTTTATTAGAGTTTTTAGGTCAAATTATATTTATGTAATTTGCATATATAGTGCACAACACCTCATAAGTTTGCACATTCCATGGGTTGACAATTTAAGGTGAAGCTATGGAGTTCAATATATATTGTTGCAATTATGTGGCCCAACATGGAGTTCAATTAAAGACAAAGAATACTTAGGGTTGGTCCACTTCTAGATATATTTGGCATTGGTATTCATATGTGTCTCTCTCCAAGTTTGCTAGCATATTTGATAGAGAGAAGGTGGATTCCTAGAGTAGAAAAATGCCAACCTATTTCTATGACATGGTTGAACCAACCAAGATCACTTTGGAAACTTTTAGTTTAGAAGGGCTTGCTACTCATTGGTGTGAGCAAGTTAAAGATGAAGGGTAGTCCTCTTTTCACATGAAATTAAATGATGAGACTACCACACCCACCAACTCTAGATCAAGTACCATGTGGCATACTTGTTATGCAGCTCTTTGTAAGAATTTTATAGACCTAGTTACTATGAAAGTCTCTAGGTACATTGGCTACAAATCAAATAGTTTTCATGCCAAACATTCCAACAATGCATTGAACACTTTTTTCAAAACTTTAAGTCCAACTTTTCCTTGAATAATAAAAACATGTACTTATTATAAAATATAACTTTTGGCTAATTACATTATTTACATCATGAAGTGGCTATGTTTACTAGTTCTACTTGTCTCACTTTTGGCTAATTACATTATTTACATCATGAAGTGGCTATGTTTACTAGTTCTACTTGTCTCCTATGTTTTAATGATCTCTAGAAGCTAAACATAAATTGGAAAACAAATTTTTCTCTCCAGGAAAATCCTCTCATTTTTCCAACACTCTTCCTACCTCACAACCTCATGCCAAAACCTCTCCCTATTAGCCTCAACGCCTAGACCAATATTGCAACGTCCATAAGAGCACACCTCATTTTATCAATGAGTGTCACACATGACAAAGACACATCCAAACATGTTTTTATGAACAACACACTATTACATCTTCTACCCCTATCATTCCATTTATGATAGATGTGGATAACCCATTTGAACCAAGTCCTAGTTTAGTCCTCATGGCATGTCATGATTATTGCTCTATAGACCAAGAATTGTTGTTTACCCATAATTCATAGATCGAGGATAACATAACCTACCTCATTCTAGATAATGACAGTTAAAACAATATCATCTCTTTAACCTTGGTCAAAGCCTTGTCTCTAATTGTAACCACTCACCCTACACCATATCATCTTAGTTCGGTCAATGAGGGAGGTCAATGTTTGTTGGTATCCCATAAATGCAAACTTACTTTTTCCATTGGACCTCACTTTAAAGATACATGTACTTGGGTTTTTACTCCACTTAACTACTAGGATCTCATCTTGGGAAAACCACACCAATTTGACCACTATGCCCAATATGATGGCCACAATACACCTATTTGGTCATAAAGGATGACAAGCAATTTAGATTTCACTCTTCTACTACTCCATCGTTTGTCTCCATATTGCACAATGATGTCGTTTGTAAGGTTACCTTACACAAATGTCTTTATCTCTACGTCGTCAGACACACCAAACTAGACAACCCACCCCACCCCACCCCAACCTCATTACAACCTCTATTTGATTCCTATCAAAACATCTTTATCGTACCTCAAAGTTTTCTATATATCCATTTCACGTTCAACATGGTATTCACCTACTCCTAGGAGCCTCTTTGCTCAATTCCCTAACATACCACCTCTCCCTTTCTAAAAGTGAAATAATAGAACACCAAATCCAAGCACTTTTGCAAGAAGGATGTATTGAGCAAGCAATTTCCTTGTGGTTCTCCTACCTTCATCTTGTCTAAGAAAAAAACCAATAAATGGTGCTTGATAACAAATTATCAGGAAAATAAAATTACAGTCAAGAAGAAGTACCATTTGCCTCCCATTGAAGAGTTATTTGACCACCTAATGGGTGTGTGCCACTTCACCAAGATGGGCCTAACAATTAGATATTATCAAGTGCACATGAATGCTAGTGACAACTAGAAAACTACCTTCAAGACTAAATTTGCTTTGTATGAATGGTTGGTAAAGCCATTTGAGCTCACCAATTATATAGCTACATCTATGTGGTGTTGTCTATTAAGGTATTCCAAATTCGTTGAGCACTTGCATCTACTCTTGTTTGTTAAGATATGAGCTAAATTTAATCAAAATTTATATATTGTTTCGTCAATTAAGATGTGTCAAATTTGCCTAAAATTTGTGCCTAGTCTTGTCTATTAAGGTATATGTAAAAATGTGCCAAGTTTTCCAATAACTTACACCCAATTTTATCCATTAAGTTATTTTTGTCCAATTTCCTAGAATTTATAAATAGTCTTGTTAGTGAAAATGTACAAAAAAAAACAAAACACTTTGCATCCAATCTTATCTACTAAAATACATGTCAAATTTGCCAAGAATTAATACTTAAGGTTTGTTTTTAAATTACACATGTACTTCACCCCATTTGTTAACATAAGTTACCTTTGTAAATAGTTACCCAGTGTAGATCCATATTGATTTCCAATTTATTAAGCATGGAGAGAGTGCAAAAAGAGATCAAAATGCAAATGTTTGATGCTTAGCTTAACTCTTGACACTCTCCAAAAGGTTTGCATATCCAGAGATTTGAACTTTTTAAATCCTTAATAGATTTGAAATTAAGATGGGCATAGGCTGATTTATTTTTTTAGTATTATATTTGATTGACATTCGTTGGTGTCAGTATTACATGTGAATTGCACCTCTCCTTCACCCAGATTGTAGAATGCACCTCTCAATGCAAATTCTTCTAGGATTTGTACTTAGTCTTCTCTATTAAGGTATGTTCCTCTCAAGTTTGTCGACAAGGATGATTTGAAGGATGGAAATTTATTTTAAAATGTAGAAACCTTGGCGAATCTTACTAATCCTTCATATGTCAATTATAAATGTTTGATGATATTTTTGTAAAAATATTCAAATTTCTAAGTATTTTATATAGTTTTTATAAAATTTTGGTTATTTTTAAGGTAAAATAATTTTATCCTATAGAGTTTAGGCGAATCATTTTTAAAATTGTGAATCTCATTTTCGAAAAAACCATGGAAAATTAGCCCATTAGCGAAATTTAGCCCCTAAAATCATCCATGTTTGTCGAAGGTTTACATTTTGTGTTGGTTGTTAAAACATTCCAAATTTGTTGAGGATTTGCACCATTCTTGTTTGTTAAGATGTGTGTTAAATTGAGAAATAAATATACATTGTTGCATCATGTCATATTTTCCTAAATTTTACACCTAATTTCATTTGTTAGCATATATGTCACAAATTTCCAATTTTACTGAAAAGTTACACCTAAACCTTATTTATGGATTAAACTACACGTCTAATTTGTTCAAAAATTTATATGTAATCTTGTTAGTGAAATACACCAAATTCACTTTGCATCTAATTTTTGCATCTAATTTTCTACTAAATAATTGATGTTTGTTTTTAAAATAAATGGATAAAATAGATTCCTTTGAGAATAAAAGGTAAAGAGGAAGGTAGTCATCTTGTTATTGCTATAAATCTCCTATAAGATTCTAACAATCAATCATAATTACTATTCAAAGGGTAAGACCTAATATATTGTATTTCATCATTGAAGAGTTTGATAAACCTATGAAATAGAAGAAATTCTAACATAATATTAAAACTGAAAAAACAATGGCACACATATACATTACAAAGAGATATACTCTAAGAAACTTTAATTGGGAAAACCAACAAACTCAAAATTGCATCTCTTTCTCGTTGTATTAACAAAACAGTTCACAATACAATATTTAGGTATTTTGCAACATCACTTAACCATAATTTGTCAAGCAACATTAAATTAGAATGTGTCAAAATACATGGGATAGAAAGATGCCCAAAAAAATAAATACAAACAAAAAAAATTCTTGGGAGCTCCCACTTTTGAGAAGCTAAGTGTTAAGAGGGATCAAATACTTGAAGGCACATACCTTACTTAAATTCTTTACACCTTAAAAAATGTTTGCATCTCCAAAGATTTGAACTTTCTTAATACTTAATAGTTTCGAAAATAAGATAAACCTAGATTAATTTTTTTTTTATAATATTATATTTAGTCAATGTTTGTGTATTTTAGTGTTACATGTATATTACACATTTCCTTCACTAAACTTGTGTGATGTATCTCTCAATGCAAATTATTCTAAGATTTGCAGTTAGTCTTCTCTATTAAAAGTATGTTCCAATTAAATTTGTCCAAAGTTTAGATTTAGTCTTATTTATTAAGATATTCCAACTTTGTTGAAGATTTTCATCTAATATTGTTTGTTAAAATATGTGCTAAATTCAAAAGAAAAAATATGTGTTGTTTCATCATGTTAAATTTCCCAAAGTTTTATACCTAATCTCATTTATTAAGACATATGTCAAAAATTGACAAATTCACTGAAAACTTGTGCTTAGTTTTATTTGTTAAATTACATGTCAAATTTTCCCAAAATTTATACATAATCTTACTAGTGAAAATACACCAAATTCACTTTACACCTAATTTTATCTACTAAAAATCTGCCAAAATTAATACTTTATGTTAAGTTTTAAACTAAAAGAATTATTACTTGATGTTTAGCTTTAAAATAAAAGAATAAAGTAGAGTCTTTTGAGAATAAAATGAAAAGAAAAAGGTATTCACAATACTATATAATATTTTAATGATCAATCCTAATTACTATCCAAACGAAGATAAAGATTCAATAAACATGGATTCATCATTAAAGAGTTTGACAAACATATGTAGGCGAAAAAGTACCAACAAAGTATTGAAACAAAAGAAAAAACCACACATATAAACAATACATGAGATATTTACCTTGAAAACCTTTAACTAATAAAGGCAACAAACTCTAATCTACATTTCTTTCTCATTGTATTAAAAGAATATTGCACAATACAATAAATTTAGTTATTTCACAATGCTACTTATCCCTTATTTCACAATGCTACTTATCCCTTATTCATTAAGTGGTATTAAATTACAATGAGACAAAAACCAAGTGAAAAGCCACTCAAAAAAGAAAAAAGAAAAAATAGACCAAAAACAAATTCCTAGGGACTCCCACCCCAAACCCCCCTTCCCCTTCTCGGTCAGGGATCACATATGTTTCCCCTTGAACCCCCTATATGTCAGGTTAGGAGGCACAACCTAGTTGCAAAGTATACAACACATCCAACAATGATTGGCACCTTGGGTTTATTAAAAGTGGTTAGTAACCCCCAACAATGTAGATGATGATTGTTGATCATTACTTAATTTCTTTCCGCTATGTTTTTCTATTAACGTCCACTTAGACCAAGTTTGCATGTCAAACACGTGTTAAGTCCGATTAATAACTGATAGAAACCAACTTTGGGAGGTCAAACACATTCCATCACACACATACAAGAGTTTTGCACTCATTAAATGTTGAACCTAGATTATTTGCATAGATATCCATCTCAACCATTAAACCACAATCTGATAGATTTAAGTTACATTTATTAATATTTCTTATATTTATTAGGGTTGGTAGATGTAGGGTGGATCATTCTTGATCTTGAGGGAAAAATGGAAACTAGCTTTGGACGGGGCCTTAGAGTTGCTTCTAATAATCAAGCAGAGGCGTTGACCCTATACCAAGGGCTCAATATCTTCAACCCTAGGTGGATTTAACATTAATAGTTATAGGAAACTCCTCTCTTATGATACGACATATGATAAATTCTACAACTCCAAAGGATGGTAATCTAGCTCGATTCATATCAAGAACAAGGCAGGAGGAAAAACGATTCATCTTGATTGAATATTATCATGTGCTTAGGACATTGAACCATCAACCTAACCAATTGGGAAATGGTGCTTCACACTTGGGGGTTCGAAAAATTCAAACAAAAGGTGGGATCTTAACATCTCCAGTTCCATATTTTTATAATTTATGGAATATCCAAAGTTTTTTTTATGTGAAGTGGAGGTATGAGATCAATGGCGACATGCAAATACACATGGTGGTGTGACATAATCCATATAGGATGGTACTTAAATCCCCTGAACCTCAAAGGATACTTGCACTCATTTCTTTTGAATGCAAAGCAATTTCATATGCCCTCTGTTAAAATGTTCAATGTGCTCGTTTTACCATAGACACTATCACTATTGTCACCCAACCATAGGCACACAACCACCCCCGAGAACCATAACCTTTGCTAGATAGAATGATTCTGGAAGCAACACTAGAACCAACATATAACCAAGACAACACATATTTCTCCAAAGATAACACACCAGACAAAAAGTCCCAAAGCCATAGAAGAAGAAAAATGCTCAACTACAACAGTTGCAGTTGCACTTACCAAGAATACCACCAAGAATATTAGAATACCACCAAGAATACCACCAAGAATACAACGAAGGGATACTATAAGGTAAGGTTCATATCTTAGGCTAGATAGCACTAGAGAGAGAGAGACCAAGAATCACCCCAGAAGATCCACCTTCCCAAACTTGTGCTATACTTGAGAGAGTGAGTGAGGTGAGTGAGTACAAATGAGCTCATGCACCCTCTATTTATAGTGCTCCTTGTTAACTATCTAGGCCAATTTCTCCTTTTGGAGGGAAATACTTTAATATTATTCATTCTACTGAGCCGACTTGTCTTCTATGGTTTTTACATATCTTTTTAGGGTTTCTCTTGCTTCCGAAATATTCTATTCTTGTCAAAGGTTACACATGGAGGGTAATACCTCCTGCAGCTACCATAATATCAATACTCCCTCCTAGCTAGGGAGGTATTAATTGTAATGGTCTCAAACAAATCCATCCATTTCACATGGTATGGGAAAGGCTCACATAGTCTTGCAGACCATTCTACATGTAGCATCATCATAGCCACACAAGTTATCTCATGATCACATAGATCAAGTCACGAGCAACATCATCACTGCCAATATATCTGGAAATCATCTCCAACACTATTGGTAGTCTCCATGGAAATCATCTAGTAGCACACAACTACTACAATTCCATCCAGTAGAACACAACAATGTCGATCCATAGTAGTACACAACTGTTATCCAGTGGTATAAAACCACTCCTAGTAGCGCACAACTACTATCTAGTGACACATAGTCACTACTAGTGGAACTAATTCACCACAGTAGAGCATAGCTACTGTCCAGAGACCCACAATATCCATTGAAATCAACTAGTAGCTACACAATATATCACCATGCAGTATAATAGTCTCCTAGCATCAAATCATATCATCGTCTACATCATCTCTCGAGGCCATAATCCATCTGAGTAATCAGACAT
>SNQJ01S0138852.1:6453-18874 GCA_010110895.2 Picea sitchensis | reverse complement strand
CACAGTAGCAAGCTCAATCAAATTTTGTTTATTTTCAAAATAGGAGGCATATGAACAATCCTCTTTTTTGTGTTACTAAGTTGAACTTAATAACTAAAACATCATTTTAATACAAATTTACCCATTTCCATTAATATAAAAAAATTGCTTATATTTATAAACCATTAAAATTTATAACTAATTTCATTTGATAATATACACTATTCCACATACCATTATTAAAAGTCTTCCATTTATGGACTATCAATATCATGGAGACTCTTATCCCAATTCTTGAGTTTAGACCTTCAAAATTCTTTTATTTAATCACTTTTCCACAACCAAATTAACTTTTCAAAACAAAACAATTCAATGTATATGAAATTAACACTACAACCAAATTAACTCAAATTATATAATTCAATAAAAAAATATTAATAATAATATAATATAATTTTAAAATCGCAATTTAACACTAAATTTATATATAAAATCATCTTCCTTACTACTCAGTTAGGAAGGTACATATACTATACTCCCACTACATCCAATTATATAACTTATAAAAAAACATATAATCACATATATTATTAACTATTATACTCACTGAAAAAAATAAGCATTATTCTTAATGATAATACAATTTCGACAATACTGTCACTTGGGATTATCTCAGGTGATTGGGAGGAATGATCGTTATCCTCCCCATCCAGGTTCAAGTCTTGAAATTGATATTTTGAGCTCATAACAAGTATATTGTTGTAATGACTTTGAGCCTTGTTGATGACCAACTTTGTTCCCTGAAGATTATAGGGTTTACCCTAGATACCATCCTCAAAATGAGGGGAAAGTTTACTTTGGGTATGTTGAAATGTTGGCCAATACTGAGAGGGGGGGTGAATCGGTATTGCTTATTTTTTAACAATTTTTAATAATAATTAATTATTAATCACAACAATTGATCAACAAGAATGTACTGAGAACATAAATTAAATATAACAATCACAAAAAGTACAAGTTACAATGTGTAGGAGACACCAATCTCTCTTCTTTTGAGATCCAACTCAAGGAAACACCAATACCCTATTTTAGAGCACCAAATATAGGAAGCACCAACTCCCTGTTTTCAAGCACCAACTTTGGGAAGCACCAAATCCCTTGTCTTCAAGAACCAACTTGAGGAAGCACCAACTCCCTTGTTTTCAAGCACCAACTTAAGGAAGCACCAACTCCCTTGTTTCAGGCTTCAAACTGTAGAGGACTCCAATCCTCCCTTTCTCCTCTCTTCCACCCTCACTTCATGTGTATGTTTAAGGTTTCATATACTTTCTTGGACTCTTCTTTTGTTTTTTATCTTCTGAATTAGACCACAGAGACACTCCTTCCACTATAATTTTTTGTTTATATAATATTCCAACATGTATGAAATTGAACCATTGTGTCTCTTTGTATGAACCAATGAACCTATTCATTTAATTTAATAATAAAGATAATATTTCGTCATTAAAAATTATGTCTTTAATTAAAAATATTTCAAATCCCTTGTAAGTTGCTCATCATTAATGGAATATTTGGGTGCTAAAAACTATTTACTGTTGTTGTAACAGTTCCTTGAACAAACCCTGATCCTGAGGTGTTAATTATCTTTAATCATATTTTTAGCCTTTATGAGGTGATCTAAGTTATGGATTGACTCTTCTTATTTTGGTGTCACAATTTCATATTTATCCAACGATCTATGATCAATCTTCGTTGTCCATTGTCAATCCATAGAATTTATGATTTCATTGTTTGTCGACCTCAACCATCCAATAATTGTTCCTCTACAATTACTCTGGGCATATTGTATTTGCTGGATAATTGAAGATCAATATCTCTGATCCATAAACATGAGGTTTATGGCCTATCCGTCTCACCAACATGGAATTCTCTATTTAAAACAATTTTAACTCTAGTTTTTTATATGACGGGAAATTCTTGACCACTCAAGCCACACGTCGAGTCAGAAAATAAAATAGAATCGACCACTTGAAATTCAAAATGGGAAAAATGAGTCGGCCAAAATGCAAGTCAGTTTCGAGGAAAAATAATTCGACGAAAGTCGAGTTGAAAAATAAAATAGAGTTGACCACTTGGAATTCAAAATGGGAAAAATGAGTCGGCCAAAACATGAGTTAGTTTGAGGCAAAGTAAGTCGACTAAAGTCGAGTCGACCAAGAGTCAAGAAATGCAAGTCGAAGTCGAAGGAAAAACAAGTCGAAGTCGAAGGCAATGCAAGTCGAGGTTATCCAAGTTGAAGTCGAAGTCAATGCAAGTTGAATCTATCCAAGTTCGAAGGCAATGCAAGTCTAAGTTATCCAAGTCAAAGTCGAAGGCAATGTAATTCAAATTTATCCAGATCAAATTCAAGGTAATGCAAGTCAAGGTTTATCCTAGTTGGAGTCCGAGGCAATGTAAGTCCAAGTCGAAGATCAAGATTTCTAATAGAGACTCTCATACTAGACCCTTTTACACATTTTATTGAGCACCATAATTTGATCTTTCCCCTTTGTATTTAGACAAGACAATTTTAATATATATAAGTATTCATTGTTTAGACAATGCATGAGTTTGACAATATCATATGCACAATTTTGATGACGATGACCATAATATTGACCTCTTTTCATCAAAGACACACCGTATCCAACATTATGTATTAATAAAAACACCAATATATATCTCTAAGTCAATACCACATTAATCACTAATAATGGTAACCATATTGATCCTTTTTGCATCAATGTCAACGCCAACACCATATACTTTTTTTGAGTAGGATTGAGTAGGACATACTTGGTATCTCTTCATAACATTATTTGCTAGCATTGTAATGAGGAGGGATGATGACTTCGTGTGTGAGATTTATAAGTATTGCTATTTCAGAGGTAGATACACAACACTTCATGTCACTTCAACACTTCACAATGTCGTTACACATTTTCTCAACATTTGACATATTCATGCAAGGTTCATCGATTCTTGTTTACTTCATATGTTATTTCATCATCCTTCAAACCTTTGTTGACATTAATACATCTCATCATGGCACATTAAAAATGCTTCTCTTCAAACCAATGAATCAATGTCACTTCACCTCTTTTCCAAGGTTGACATCAATTACAACCAAATTTTCAACAATCACCCCCTTTGTCATTGATGGAAACTTAGTAAACAAATCTTGCTCCCCATGTGAATGTGTACTGTATTCCTTTTGATTCCTTTGAGCTGACTCCCCCTATCTTCATGTTTTTTATTTCAGAATTGTTTTACTGTTTATCTCTCCCCCTTTTACATCAATGGAAAAGGAACTTCGTTCTAATATTATGCAACTCCCCCTATAAACAATTCTTCCTATTTGACTACTAATCTTAGAGAATCAATACCTTTCAAGAGAAAACTAGACCTTTGTCAACATATGTCAAATCAATGTTTTACCATAGTCCTTCGATTTTGCAGAAACCAACTTCAACTTTTTCCCTTTAGAAACAAAATTGGTCCTTTCATCTGTTGTTGTACTGTTGTCTCAAATACTCAAGACATGTTTTATTTTTCCATGATATTTAGGCTATAATCCTCTTTTAACCATGCTTCTTCAATGATGCACTGGATATATTTTAGTTATGTTTCCCTTTAGATTCCTTTAAGAGTGTGCCAAGATTATACAAATGTTTCTCAAGAACTATCTTCATTTCCTTCCAGAATGCTCCCAATTTCTTCATGATGCTAGTCAACTTATTCACTCATTTGTAACCCAAAAACCTCTTCATTTTTGTTGTTTCAACCAGTGAGATGGTTTAATTCCCATACTATCATAGCCATATTCTTCACATTTATATTTTTCTCAAATAGAAGTAAATATGATATTAATGTTGTTTTCCTATAGTTCCTTAAACCATGATCGTTTGCTCAATAACCTGTTGTTGTTGGTTGTAAGATTCCTCTTCATAAGTTTCTTATTCTTTTGTGAATGCCATCATCAAAGAGAATGTTGGTTGTTTTATGTGACTTAACAAGGTTGACAATATTTTTAAGTATGATCCAATTTTTGAAGATTTCATCACAGTTCAGGTTGTTCATTCATCTTTATGGACATATTTCAAGGAGTTATCATATCAACAGCTTCATTGTTGATTTTGAACAGTCCTCATAGGCCTTCCTTGATTCTTCATATCAAAACAAGTTCTGAAGCATCTTTTATTGACATCAGTTTGTAATTCCCAACAACTTTTAAGGGAATGGTTAAATTTTCCATCAAGTTTTGCTTCATATTCAGTTCATGATACTGAGATTGCAGCCAGTCCTTCAATCCATTCCTTCCTTTTGTTCGTATTTTCTGTCGAGGGGGATTTTAGTAGATCATCAAAATAAAATTGAAAATCTTTCAAGATCTCCATCGTTAAATTCTATTGGTTGATCTGATTTTGGGAGTTCGTCATCATCACCATTGTTTTTTGCAATAGATGCTTCTTCATATTCTTCTTTAGATTTTTATTTTTCATATTTCTTTCATTGGATAAAGAATTATTGATTTGCATGACATCATCAATATCTACAAATTTGTCATATTCATCTTTAGGAAATCTTCTTTCTTGGGCTTGATCCACTTTATAAGAAAATTTATGATTTTGACATTCCTTATTAGGCACTTCACCCATCATTCTCCTATTATCAACTTCATCAATTTCATGTGCAATATCTTCATCATATTTCTTGCTTTGTACTTCATATTTTCTTCTCCATGTCTTCTTATAATTTTCTGGAATGTTGGAGATACTTGTCTTCATGGAATAATTTGATAGTCTACATTCACTGGATTTATGGCCATAATTTTTGCATTTGTAGCATTCAACATTGTAATCTTGTAAAGGAGAAAATGAATTATAGTTTCTATTTATTTGATTACTTTTATTCTTCTTGTTCTTATAGCCATGTTTTTAGGACTTTTATGATTGTTCTTTTCATAAGTTCGACAATCTAATGCTTTATGCCCAAAATTATTGCAAGAGAAGCTATATCCAAGAAAGAGATGTTGATACCTTTTGGGGGAAGTTCTTCTTGTAATTGTATTCCATCTAAATTCATTTTCTTTTGTAGATTTCTGTTGATTAGAATCATTCTTTATCTTAGTTTCTTTCTGATTGAAGGAGCTTTGAAGGGAAATTGCATAAATTTATGGATTCTTGTTAGATTTCTGAGATGTAGAGTTAGATACCTTTTTAGACTTCTTTTGATCAAATCCTAGACTTGTATTATTGTTTGATGATACTTTATTGTTAAGAATATCATCCAAGAGTTTTGAATTGTTTTCAAATTTTGATTGCTTCTTTTCTTTCTCAAGTTCCCCTTTTAGGAGGTTAATTTCAACCTCTATCTTTTCACAATCTTGTTGCTTTTCATTGAGTTGATTTAAAATGAATTTTTCTATTCTTTTAGCTTCTTGGAGTTGAGTCTTTAAATCAATAATGATTTTTATGTTTTCTTGAGGGTTTTTGAAACTTCATTTTCTCTTGATTTTTGTACTTCTTCATATTCTAGTAGTTGTTCTCTTAATGATTTATTCTTATTTTTATTTTTTCTCAGTTCTTCAAGAGCACTAATAAGTTCTTCTTCAAGGTCTACTTCTCCTTCAACCTCATAGTTTCCTTTGATATTCATTTAGAGTTTATATGCCCATAAATAGAAGATCTATCTCCTCATCTTCACTCATGTAAGATGAACTACTGTATTCTTTGTAGTAGAAGTTTTTATTTTTTTTTGTATAATTTCTTTCTATAATGGGTTTTATCCATTTTATGGTCTTTCTAGTTGTAAGCTTTTTCATCATCATTATCCTTGTGTTTGGGATAGGGACATTAGTTAGCAAAGTGTCCAATTTTCCCACAGTTGAAGCATTTGAAAGGTAACTTCCCTTTGTATTTTCTAGACCCTTTCTTGAGTTTCCTTATAAAGTTGGCCTCTTCTTTATCTGATATGTCTGAGTGATTTTCATTTGGTACATGCTCATGGTACTTTGTTGCTTTTGATGCTTTGAAGGTTGTTTCCCTTTTTGCTGACTTTTCTTGCCCGGTTCTCATTTCATTAGCTATAATAATCCCATGAAGTTCATCCATTGTAAGGTTGTCAAGGTCTTCTCGATCTTCCAAGGTAGATACCTTGGCATCATATCTCATTGATAATTATCTCAACACCTTTTGTACAATAATATTATCTTTTATCTCTTCTCCCAATGCCCTGATTGAATTGACTATTTCATCCACTCTTTCAAAACATTCTGCAATGTTTTCTTCCTCTTTCATCTTCAAACTCGCAAACTTCCCTTAGTATGTTTGAAGTTTTGCTTGCTTAACTTTTCCATCTCCTTCATAGATGACTTTAATTTTTTCCCAAATTTCTTTTGCTAATTTACAATGCATCATTTTTACAAATATGGGGTTTGATAATCCACCCAGAATTGTTGAAATGGATACTTGACACTGAACGGGGGGGGTGAATCAATGTCACAAAACTTTGGACAATTTTCCACTTTTCATAAATTAACTAAACAACATATATTTATTTCATTTTCTCAACCAATATATAAAAGAATAAATACTTTATTTATTTATTTAACTTGAATGAATACATAATATCAATATTTGAATACCTTAAACTTAAAGCAATTATGAGAGACCCAACTCTCTGTTACAAGACCTAGCTTGTAGTTCTCAGATCTAACTGAGAAATGAGGAATCCAATCCTCATAACAAGTCCCATATTGTTGATCTCAAATCCAATTGAGATGTGAGGAATCCAATCCTCATACAAGACCCAGCTTGTAAACAGGCACCAACCTAATAGAATGAACCTTCATTCAATCCATTATATATAAATATATATACTTCAACAAATTCAACTACACCTTATTCTCACCATTATTTCTTGTTTATACAGTCTTCCAACTGGTGTGAATTTGAATAATTTCATCTTTTGATTTTGAACCATTGTACCTTTTCATTTAAATGATAATATTAAATAATATCATTTTCCTTTTTATTCTTTATTCATAATGCTCATGAATTAACTCTCTTTTAATCATGGTCGTGTGTTGGTTATTTTGTATTCATGAGTTGATCACATACATGGATCAACTCATCATATCATTCTCATGCTTTTGTTGCGTTCTCAGTTCACCAACAAATCATATTTGATCTTTTATCGATTCCCTGTATTGTTCTAGTGCTAAATCTACGTCGAATTAAATCTGTATGAGGCACTTCCTTCAAACCATTTACATATGACCATATGTTAAAAACCATGGGCTTATTGTCTAAGCGATGTTCCCAATGCTGCCTCTTATTTCACTCTTTGTTTCTTTATTCCATATGACCACAAGTGGTGACCAGGCACTAGGCTAAGCGAGTGATTGATCACTTATCAAAATCAATGGTCATGTTTTAATCTCCCGATGAGATGGACGACTCTCGGTACTTTGGGAATTCGTCCTTCATGACATCCAGCCTCTATAATATTTCAAATCTCCTGAAACAGATTTCTCCAAAGTAGATTGGAGGGTTGATATATTATTTGCATGATGAACGATTCTCGTTCACTTCAGAACTTCGGCTATTCGTGGCTCATGAACTCTGGAGTAACAATTCCTCTGAAGCAATTACCTACTGAATCAGTCATATAGTAGTGGTGACCGCTTGCTATCGGTTAACACCTCCACTTACGCTATCCTTCCACTGTACCAGATCAACGGTCGAGAACACTCCTGAATTAGATCAATGATTAATGTTAACTTCGGCCTTCGGCACTTCGGGTGATTTCTGAAGTTAGAAACTGGTTTCCCCCAAAGTACATACTACTGAAGTGACGTAACTTGCTGATGTCACTTATGACTTGGCACTGGCCGAGTGGATGCCACATGTCACTCAGATTCGTGACTTACATGTACATGAAATGCCAATTTCAACTTGACACTTGTCATCATCTGATTGTGCCACATGTCCTTACTGACATGGTATGTTGATGTGGATATCTTGATGTGTGTGCTATTTGTCTTCACTTCGTGACTTCGGAACTTTGACCTTCAGGTGAATTTATATGTTCTCAACACATTCTTGCCGAAGTGGTCATCGCCGAAGTTGACCATGATCCTGATCCAACAGTCATCGTGTATTCTCCAAATCTGATGCTCCTTCTTTATGGCTTATTTTGTCCTTCCATTCAACATGATCCAACGGTCAAGAATGCTCTCAGAGCAGATCAACGACCAGGGATGATTGCGGGGTCCTCAATTAGCACGGCGTTTAAAACTATTGTTGAGTTCCACAATGGAAACTGCTTGTTTGATAGTGGAACTGATGCCAACCATAGATCTATTGGAGGGTGACTATCGACGTTCAATGTGGATCGCGAAACCATAAATTACACGTGGTTTATCCCATCGCCCAAACTTTACAATTCAAGTTGTGCGATTTTTGGTGGATCAACCACAATCGTCGATCTTTGAATCGATGAGATCTAACAGTCTAGACTAATTGCGGGATTGGAAATAACACATTGTTTAATTATCCCTTCGTGTTCCACAATCAATCCATGCCCTTGATCTGGCTCTTGCGTATCCAATGGTCACGACTTGATCTGATCATTGACCAGTCCTTCAACGGTCCTTCTCTTGCAATCTGACAGTCCCTAATTTATCCGAGATCTACATCAACAAACATGATTCTTTGCATGTTACCTCTCCTGAGCTTTAGAGTGAATTCCTTTGCACCTCGCGTTATGTCTTATGCACGACTACTCCTTAAAACTGTCTCAATGAACATGATTCTTCCTTGAATCATTTGGAGTTTTCCTGTAGGTATTTCGATGCCAATGACATTTCTACAATGCACTCTTCCTTTTGAGATTTGATTCTCTGTATACTGTTTGACATTTTCATTCTTTTCTAACTGTTATATTGTTGACATCAATGACAATTAATCAATGGTAACTCATCAATGACAAAGGGGGAGATTGTTGCTTCTTTCTCCTATGAATTTACTCTCCCCCTTTGACATCAATGATAAAGGGTTTCTCCCCTTATGATCAACCTCTGTCTGTTTGCATGTTGTTGAGCAAAATATGAACTTGGGTAACTCCCCATGCAATCATGCTCTTCCTACCATAACTGAATGACACCCCCTGTCAATATGTTGACTACTCTCCCCCTTTGTTTTTGAAAAGGTAGTTCTTCCTGACAATACTTCTTCCCCTGTCAATTTACTAACTTCTTATCTTTGTCGAATAGAACAAGAGTATGGATCTTACTGATCTTTTTGATTTGATTTTTATTCTTCATTGATATTTCTCAGGAATATCAATTGAGGAATGATACCAATTGATTTAAATACCAATTTTGTTATCAATTGATCTTTGTTGAATGATACTCCTTAAACTTTTCCGCTACCTTTATTTTTCCTCTTCTTGTATTTCTACAACTGACCCTACTAATGATTTTTCTTTTGACCACTAATCTATAGATAGTCAAGATTTTCCATATGTTAATTTAAAAAACTCTTGGCATAATCCTTTGATTTTGTAGAAACCAATTTAAACTTCTTTTTGTATTTTCTTTTTTTCGCTAACAAATTATGACATCATCATAATTTGATATTGTCCCATATTCTTCTATAGGCACTTCCTCTTCTTGGGCTTGATTTATTTCATATTGAATTTCATATTCTTTATTGGGACCTTCACTCATCATGTTCTTATGATTAATTTCTTCATTTTTAGGTGTAATATCATCTTTCTTTCTTTCTCCTTCATATTTTCTTCTCCATATATTTCTATGAGATATTCTGCTTTTTGGATCTTCTCTTTCTAAATGTGTTTTTGGAGATTTGTCATCTCCTTTATTCTTCCAAATTTTATTAGGTTTTATCACTGACTTGAATGACTTATTTAAGGATTGAATTTTTGAACTCCTGCAGCTTTGGGATTTGTGCCCAAACCTATCACAGTTGTAACATCTCATTGTATGACAAAATTTTGTTGTGTGCCCAACAAAATTACATCTCCAACATCTAATTGATATTTTGGATTTTCTTGTATATCCTTTCTCTAGTTTCTTGCATTCCATTGCTTTATGGCCAAAACTATGAAAAGAAAAGAAATAGCCATTGAAGGTGTTTCCATTCTTGATTTTATTTTGGCTTGAGAAATATGTCATTTGGTTTTCTTCTTCCTTTTTACTTCTATAGCTTCCTTCCTTAACAAAGTTCATGACTTGTAATTTCTTTGTAATTGCACCTTTTCCTTTTGAGAAGGATGATCATTTATCATGTTTGTCAATGATGCTCCATTTGTCATTGTCTTCTTTCTTATTGTATCCACTGATCTTTGTCTCTTCCAAATCTTATCTAGGATAGTTGAGCTATTCTAGAAATTGACAATCTTATTTGTCTTTTCATTTATCTGTTTGAGATTGACTATTTCTAACTTTAATATTTGACATAATTCTTCCTTTTTAGTCAACTGAATCTTTAGGGATTCTTCCACTTCTTTAGCATGTTCAAGATGAGTCTTTATATTGATGACTATTTCTTCTGTCTCATCCAATACTTCTTTTCATTTAATAGTTTTGTCATATGTCTTCAATTCTTCCATATATTTTGTTAGATCAAAAACTTTAGTTTTCAATATTTTGATTTCTTCCTCGTATTCTAGATGAATCCTTTTGAGGTTGATGGCTTMTAATTCAAACATTTGGCATGATTCTTMCTTTTKAGTTATTTGGATMTTCYGGGCTTCTTCCTTTTTCTTAKCTTCTTCAATTTGAGTCATTAGATCTGCATTAGWACTTTCATTTATCTTTTTKAAATTGATGATTTCCAATTCCAACATGTGGTAAGAATTTTCTTTCCTTGTTAACTGGATCTTTAGGTCTTCTTSACTTTCTCTAATTTCCTCAAGTTGAGTGTTTAGACTATTAACTATTTTTTCTGATTCTTTTAGTACTTCTTTTCTTTTACTGTCACATGTCTTTAATTCTTCCATCTCTYCTGTTAGATTAATAACTTTGGTTTTCAATTTTTTGATCTTTTCTTCTTTGTTTTCTAGATGAAAATTTTGTTCATKCTCTTCATGGTTAGATTGATCTAAYTCTTGAAGTTTCTCCAACTATTCAAAATTTCACATAACTGTATATTCAATATGGTCAAGAACATCCATAGGAACTTTAATATGCATATAATTTCTTGGTTGCATACAAATCTTTTCTATTGCAACTGTAACATCAGTCTTAAGATTATGTAATTTTTCTTTAGTGATTATTGAGGTATTCCTCAATTCCTTGATGAGGTTGTCTTATTCATTTATGACTGAGGATTGAATTGAATCCTTCATTTCATTCTATTAGAAGTGTCTTTCAATGTATTATGTTCTTCAATCCGATTGCAATTTTTCTTTTCTTTATCTTCTTCCTTATCTTGATAAGAATTCTCTTCATTAGAGTCTTGTTCCTCACTTTGATAGGATTTCTCTTCTTTTTGTGTTTCATTCTGATAACAATTTTCTAGTTGGAGCCATAATTCTTTAACATGTTTGTAGTGTTTCATATTTTCTTTGACTTGGTCTGACAATCCATCCTGGATTGCCTTTAAGGCTATTGAATTGTTTCTCCTTGTTTCCTTTGCAATTTTGGTTTTTCTCTTGTAAGTAGTTAAGTGCCACAGCTTACTTACTACCGAATCCCAAACTCCAGATCCTCTTGACTTCAGATATCTTTTCATGTTTTCCCTCCATGATGAATAATCTGTTCCATCAAATTAGGGAGCTTCATTTGTGGAGATAGCAATTTTTCCACCTGTTTCTTCTGAATCTACCTTCAGTGTTTAAATTGTGCTGAAGGCACCCGCTCTGATACCAATTTTTGAAATGGATACTTGACACTGAGAGGTGGGTGGGGGGGGGGTAAATCAATGTCACAAAACTTAGACAATTTTTCACTTTTCATAAATTAACTGAACAACATATATTTATTTCATTTTCTCAACCAATATATAAAAGAATAAATACTTTATTTATTTATTTAACTTAAATGAATACATAAGATCCATATTTGAATATATTCAACTTCAAGCAATTATGAGAGACCCAACTATATGTTACAAGACCCAACTTATAGTTCTCAGATCCAACTGAGAAATGAGGAATCCAATCCTCATAACAAGTCCCAGCTTGTTGATATCAGATCCAACTGAGATGTGAGGAATCCAATTCTCATACAAGACCCAACTTGTAAACAGACACCAACCTGATAGAATGAACCTTCATTCAATCCATTATATATAAATATATATACTTCAACAAATTCAACTACACCTTCTTCTCACCATTCTTTCTTGTTTATATAGTCTTCCAACTGGTGTGA
>SNQJ01S0138848.1:0-25288 GCA_010110895.2 Picea sitchensis | reverse complement strand
TTAATATATTAATTTATCATTATTTATTTTTTTATCATATTAAGCTTAGCATATATTATTAAATTTAAATAATTTAAATAATTATCAGTTTTAATTTAATTTAATATAAGGTAATTAATTTAATTTAAATAATTTAAATTTACATAATACTATTAATGCTTCTTCTTTTTTTAAATAAATAAAATTNCAATTCGGCGAGAGTTTAATGTGCTTAATACTTAATGAGAAACGAGGCATTATCTGGCAGCCTTTAAGGTCGGGCTTCTGGCATAAGGCCCATGTGCCCTGAGGTCCACGTGCCCGGCCTTGACTCTCAATACCAAAACCTGAGATCTTCCTTAACTCTAACACTCCTTCACTTCCGCCTCTTTCCTTTGCCACCTGGCCATTCTGTTCTGTCTCTATCGGTAGGCTCAATGCCATTCTCTGAGCACTGGTGCTTGGGCGATGGCTTATGGTGGAGGTATTGAAGCATCTAGATGCAAAGCCCCTGGCCATGGTGGGTTATGTCAACAGGCAGCAATGTTCTCAGACACTTCAAATATTTCTCTGCAAAGACATGGAACCCCTTCGTCCAAGTCAAATACTGTTCTGCCTCCAGTTACAGTAAAACATACGAAGCTCTTCATCAATGGAGAGTTTGTAGATTCAGTTTCAGATCAGATTCTGTTAGGAAATTTTTCATTCAGCCGAAACGTAAACAAGTCTAGCTAAGTTAGGAAAGAGTGTGCATAGGGTTTCAAGATGGCTTCATACTTTGGTGGTTCTGCGATCAAGTCCTCCTTACGTTACAGCAAAAATTCGACCTTTAAATGTATGGATTTTTAACGTTGCGACCGATTTCGTTCATCTTGCTTCAAATTTGAAGTAATCGAGGGCAGAATTCTAACAATTTAAGCTAAGTTTCCCCTAATTTTGCTTCTCTTTCGATCTTTTTCGTCAGGTTAAAGATTATTTGGTCGAAGGGGCTAGGTGCAGTTTGAATTCTGTTTCTTTTGATTTTGCTGTAAGAAACAAATTTTGAACGATAATTCCTTCCAAGTCTTTTGCGGAATTCCATATATTCACAAAATCAGCTTTAAATTGTCGAATTTTTCATTGTCGGAAGGCCCTTGGCATCCCACTTCCACATCCTCCAAGGTGCAACCCCGTCGTTCTACAGATCCCTTGGACAGTACCCGCTACCTCCTCAATTAAGTCTATTGACAGGGCTCTGGTCTCGGCTTTGAATCTGCAGTGCCTCCTATGGCTCCGAACCAAAGGTCTCACAAACAACGACAGTTCTCGTGCGGGTTTTGACGGTCACAGCGGTGGAAGCATCGTCGGCATCAAAATCAGCAGTGGCAAGAGCAGCCGCCAAGCTAGCGCAGAAGATCGGTAAATCCATTCGGCAGCCTGGCGTGACGTCCAATGCCAGGGTTTATGCCAACGTTAACGTTCTGCGGCCCAAGGAGTACTGGGACTACGAGGCACTCACAGTGCAATGGGGTGATCAGGAAGACTACAAGGTTGTACGAAAAGTGGGTAGGGGCAAGTACAATGAGGTTTTTGAGGGTGTCAACAACATTAACAATGAACTATGCATTATCAAGATTTTGAAACCTGTCAAGAAGAAGAAGGTGATTGCCATCCCTCATTTTATTCTTTTTATCAACTACACTTTTGTACAAGTTCATATTTCAGCCACAGGGGAAGTAGGATTTAAATAATTTATGTTGTTACAACTTACAATTACAGATGAATTGAGTTTTTTAAAACAACTCAGATCGATATATGTTGTTTAGCAATGAGGGTTGGGTTGTACAAAAATTATCCCTAGCTTGAGATTCTTTCTATATCTCCATACCATCAACACATGGGATGGCTTTGGTGCATGTTTAGTCGTTTCTCCCCTTCGAATTTCCATACTTCCTTCAATACCTTTCTTACTTCCAACAATAACTCTGATAATGCAGTTGCAACTTCTGTAATTCTATGTATGGTTTCATAGAACCTCCATTACAACATTCAGTTTTTACAGGCAATTAAATGTAGTTCAATGCAATGCTTACTTAACTCATTGTTAAAGATATATAGTTTATCTGAAGTAGATTGAGGTTCAAAGTGAAAGCCAGTGTCCAGCCAGAGATTTAATTCAGAAAGCAATGCTATGTGACTGCTTAGAAATAGTGCTAGCGAAAGACATACTGGGGTTACACAACCGCTCTCAGAAGTACTATACCATTGCTTCAAAAATTAAGAAATTGTCAGTGTATGGATACCAAGTTATGCATGTATATTATAGGTGTTCCATGAACAACATGATGGAAATATTTAATGGTTTATTCGTTCAGCCCTAGGCTGACATGTTGTAACAACCCTAGTTGCTTGTTTTACTTTGGTAAATTTGTTTTTACATTTTCAATTCGTATTTCATTTATTTTTATATTTGTGTTAAAAATTTTGTGTTTGGTTTGCAAGTTAGGCGTAGCTAGAGTTAGATCTTGGAGTTTTGGCCCTCAGGCCCAGATTTCAAACAAAATCTCTGATACCATGTGTAGGGACTTGAAATAAAAATTTGATATAAATCATTTCAATTGCACAAATAGATTAATCACTAGAACATATAAATTTATTGAGGTAAACATATTAGCTTACGGACAACCTCATAATACATCATATTCCTTAAATTTCATAAAACAAATACATAAATTAACATACCTGGGTCTGATGCTAAGTCTCTGTTTTCTGGTTGTCTTGTTGACCTTCCTGCTACTGCCTTGCCCGACTTGAATGCACGGACCAATTCTGCCCAAAACCGAGTATCCACCCTGCCAACTAGGACAACTACCTAGCTCCAGGATACCATATGGATATCCTGGCCCCCGTGCCCAAAACCCCCAGCAAACATTTGCGTCTTAAAACCCTCAGCAAACCGGTGCCCCCTGCACTAATCCCCCTGACTCTAGGACTCAAACTCTCCTCTGTGCAAATCAAAACCCGGTAAAAAAATGGTCCTTCATAAGTAACTGCTCCCCTCATATCCTCCATCCCCGCAGCCCTTTCTCCTCATTTTATTTCCTTATCCCGCATTCATTTCCCTTATCCACGTATTTAATGCTCTTTATCCCTTCCGTATACGTAACCCTCTTTTTTAACAATATAATTTATTAACTCTTTTAAATTTATTACCTGTTCATTCAATGTGTTAGGTAATTAATTTAATTAATTAATTAATTAAAATTATATGATTAACTAATTAATAAATATTTAATTAGTATCATTATACCAATCTTGTTTAATTAATACCATGTTAAGACAATTAATCCCTAATTAAATTTTACTTAATAAACCCTAATCATATATTCAACTAGTGTTGTTACGGAGTTCAAGAGCATAGGTAGTAGGGTGGTAATGATGAAAGGAGACAGAATAGGGGTTCAACCCTTAAAACATTTTCGGGCCACGAAGAACCATAACGAGTATGGGGTAGAAGAACAATAGCCAACCGGGGATAATACAATAACCTCTAGACCCAAACCTTAAACATAGAGGAACCTTGGAAGTAAACACAATTAAGGTGGCGCAACGATAATACAAGGGAAATCCTCAATAGACAACGAAAACAAGGAGTTTTTTCATATACCTCTCTTATATTACATTGCATAAGAACAAAATATTATTTCATGAAATACAGAGAACGTAGACAAGAGAGCCTTTTTACTCACCTTGTGTATAGAATAACAATAGGTGTGTTGCCTCCCATCTTTTACCAGGGTCGAGCTTCCCAAATTAAATTGACCATCTGAGGGAGGGGAAAATGTTATCACACAGCGCAAAGGGCAATTTCACATACCACGCAGAGACAAACTATTACAATACCAAAGTGGGGGAAAACAATGAATGATTTTGACCTCGAGGGTCTCGTTAGAGGAGTAAACGCAGTAGGTATGCACCAGTACTGCTTCCATGTGAAGCCATGGAGATGGCAATCCTGCATTGGGAGCGGTTGTGATGACGCATGCAACCCCTCCTCAACCGTGGGTCAAAGGTCCCGCGTGCTCAAGATCTTTCTTCCTATGCTGGCCTGAAGAGCTTTCGGAATGGCTCCTCTATTTCCCTTTTGGGAAATCTACACCTAGTGCCGAGAAATTCCCCTTATACTTTAGGAGATTGGACTTCGCACTTTAGCGAATCTGGTGGGCAAGCGTCTTGTCCTTCAATCTCTGAAAACTCGAACACAGTCAATGCTTGACCTTCTCTCTCTCTATTTTGGATTTCTCCTTATGTGATTTTGGCGGTTTGCGATGTTGAGCAACTTGTTCCCTTGATTCCACGAGCCGATTTACCGAAACTTTGATGCGCTTGCAAGGTTGACCTTTCAATGGCCCTTTATTCCATTGGGACTTCAGACTTCACAATATCACGAATACTAATGAAAAGAATTCGGAACTTCACCCCACAAAACCCAAAAATAGTCAGCGGAAGTGGCTTCTGTATAGCCGATAATCGCCACCTATCCCGCATGGAGTTACGTGGCCCAAAAATCCCTTTAAGTCCCTTTGGGACCCAGCTTCATGTTTGTGAGTCCTATTCCAACAAATTTTGGGACTTCAACCTACGAAAACCCAAAATAGAAGTTCACAAGTAAATCCAATGGCTCCTATGAAACTGGATCCTGCCAGAGCTCTCTACTCCTCACGACCCAAAACCTTTGTGGAGAATGCACAAATTCGGTAACTCCCCTACTCCTCCCGGTGAGATCGGCGTCCGCGGGACCATTGAATTCTCCCGATTGAATTTTGATAGATCGTTCTTTTCTTGAGAAATTCTGTACGAACTAAACAAAGTATCTCTTTCTCTCTCTCTTCGCAGAGAGCTTGTCCTCCTGCGGTCGACGTCGCTACACCTTCCTTCCAATTTTTAAGGTACTTGGCCTCTTGCCTTCCTTGACCCCATTGAAGGATCAAATCCTTCTGAACTTTCCCAAATCCAAGTCTTTTAGAAAACTCCCTCCCCTCATAGCCGGACCTTCAAACACCTTCAGGAGGTGTTGAACTCCCGCCGACTTCTGCTTGCCCGGCCAGTGATCTCTCAACAGAATCATTCGGTTCTGAAACTGACTCTATTACATTTTATTACCTGCGGCTCATTATAGTACGCCGAGGAAATGAGAACAAAGCGCTACCTTATCCCGAGTTTTGAGACAAACCTCGAACTCTAACTCGTCCAATGCACTCCTTGTGGACAATTCAAGCGCACTCCTTGCGGGAACTCTTGCTTAGATAGAGAAACGGAACAAGAAACTCGTTGCTACCCCTTCTCTTAGACTTCATACATTCAACAGAAATCATTCATACATAGCATAAAATCAATTGCATGATGGAAAGAGTAAAACATTCATGAGCATAACATTTAAAAATGCGTACACAAAGAATATCTGAACACCATGACTCTGAATCAAATCCTTCTTTGTATTAATCCAAAACTTTTGTACATGGATCTCTTCTACACGACTCTCTACTTCTCCTCTTATATTCTCTATGCTCTCAATTGTCATAATCTTGCAATACACAAATGAGGGTGTCATATCCCATTTCCCTCTTTTCTCTAAAAACATCCCTACAATCTAGAATTAAATTCTATCTACTTGCATTAACTATCATAAATGCCTTCTACCTACTAAGGACTAGAGCGGATCACTCAAGGTATGTTTACATTTTACAAGTGTACCTTCACTTGATGGATTTATTAATGATTCAAGATATTTCAAAGGTAGCATTTGGAAGCTTTCCAACCGTCCTTTATCTAGTGCTAGCACAAAGCTTGAGATGCTCTTGCATCAGGTTGTCTAAGTGTCAATTTTGGGAGGTATGATACAAGACTCCCCATAAATGAAATAGCCATAGGTAAATTCCCACAGGAATGATCTGACATCTTCCATTAAACGGTTTCGAACCTATTCAATATTGGGCCATGTCACTAGTCGGGTAGGGTTTAAGTTTTAGTATAGGTTATGTTAGGTAGGCTAGAAAAATCATAAGTGCTATGGTGTATGTTTTTTACGCTATATAAAATTCTTCATTGGTATGGTATCCATATAACAATCCATATGTTAAAATGATATTTACATGTTTTGCATAGAAACTCTTTGACGCACTAGGATATAGAAATACATTGAGGTGGATTTTTATATGATAAACGATATAAACTTTAGGAATAGTTTTATTTTTTATGGTCTTAGTGCCATATGTTAAACACACACACACACACACACATATATATATATAAACCATGCGAACCATCATATAAAACCTTAACTAACCTTATATATATATATATATATATATATATATATATATATATATATATATATATATATATATATATATATATATATATATATATATATATATATATATATATATATATATATATCAACATATATATATATGTATATGTATAGGCATCACAGGACCATCGTATGAGCCAGCATTGGCTTGTATATGTATGTAATATGTATATATATATATATATATATATATATATATGGGTTAATGTTAAGGTTTCCATATGATAATTCATTATCAGACTATATATATATATATATATATATATATATATGAATAGGTGTGTTGTAATTCATTCTGTATTAGATCTGAGTAAGTGATATATATCATTATGGATAGTGCTAGTGTTATGAAGAGACTATATGGTAGTCTATAGTCTATATAGTGCTAGTGTTATGAAGAGACTATATGGTAGTCTATAGTCTATAGTTGATTATACATTATATTTTTGGATAACATGACTTAACATAGACATGGTAGTTATTCTAAATGGATATGATAGTCCTGGTTGCAATTGTCTTAATTACAAATGAGTGTATTATTCTTATCTAATAGAGATGATAAATCTACTTTTCATACAATAAAGGAATATAGATATGTTTTGATCAAATGTTGAAGAGTCAAGGATCTTTAATGTCCTCTAACAAAAAAAAATTATTTGGTAAATTTGGGGTACATTACATATGGTATCAGAGCTTAAGGTTACAACACTTGGACCTCAGGGAAAGGCCAAATTATTTTAATTTTTTATTTTTTGTTAAAGAAAAACTAAAAAATATGTTTACTTTTACAAACAAAAAAATTGTTGGTATGTTGTGATAATGTCAGCACAGAATGAAGAAGAAATCAGACTTGAAGAGAATCCTAATCAAGGACTTCCTAAAGAACTTGGGCATAACAATGAAGGAAGTTCAGCCACCCAGGTTTTGGAAACAATGAAGAACCTCATCGTGGAATTACATGTGTTTAAAACATATAATGAAAAGTTGAAAAAGGCACAGGAAGACCAGTTAGAAATAAATGAAATGTTGTTGCGCAGTATAGTAACAAAAAATATCCCAAAGGAGAATGACAAAGAGGAAGAAGACAACAAAAGGTCCTCTAAAAACTCTGGTCATGAAACAGAAAACGAGAACAGATCTTCTGAAGACACACACATGGCAAGAAACAAAATAACTACAAGAAGAAAAAGAAAACAAGTAGATCACTTGCAAGGTGAATTCAAGAAAATAAAACCATCCACCTTTGATGGATAATCAGGGACGGGTGAAGAGGTTGAATCATGGCTACTAGATATAAAGAAATACTTCTAGATTTACAATTACTCTAGTAATATTAAAGTCAGAATGGCCATTTAAAACTTGAAGGGAAAAGCAAGTATCTGGTGGTAAGACCTGAAATTGGCTAAGGGATTGAAAGAGAAACAAAAGGAATGGTCATATTTTAAGAAATATTTCAAGAATAAATATTTTTCAGAAAGCTATTATGAAAGAAATACTAAGGAATTATACAAGATAAGACTCCGACAAATGGCCATGGATGATATGATAAATAAATTTCTAGAACTATCGAGATTTGTACCATACATCAATGAAGACAAAGTAAAGATATAATGACTCTTAAGTTGTATACCATAGTCGTACAAAGGAAGAATTGAATTTGACAATCCAAATACATTAAACGAAGTGTTTAGAAAGGCCTGTAAGTGCTATGATCAGTGCAAGCAGAGGTCTGAAATTCCCAAGGCATTGAAGGACAAAAAACATGACATAATGAATAAGCGAAAGAAAGGCTTCCAACCAACCCCTTTCCGGAATATGGAAAAGAGTTTCCAAAATAAGGGTTATCATTCCAACACCCAAAGTGCTCAAGGAGGAGGTAGAGAAGTTAATATGGGAATCAAGAAAGTTGGGGATAGCCACAGAGAACCATTAAAGTGTTGGGAGTGTGGAGAACCTCACTTGAGGAGAAACTTTCCACGCTTAATTTCCATAGCAATAACTACAGTGCATAACCTGCAAGAAGCTTCTACAATAGGAGATATGTGAAGAATCGTGCACATAATTAATGCATTTTTGGATGGCAGGCTGGTTGATCATCAATACACTATCGTGGAGTTTGAAGGTAAAATTCATGATAACCGCATTTATATATTAATTGACCCAGGAGCTAGTTTGATTTATGTTACTCCTGGTTTAGTTGAATTAAAAAAACTCAAGAAAGTAAAGCATGCTAAGTCCTGGTTAGTAAAGTTAGAAACAAGGACCAAGATAAAAGTAACATATTTCATTCATGAATGTGAACTCAACATAGATGGTCAAAGTACAAAGTTAAATATGAACATTTTACCTTTGGGATATTACTATATAATCATTGGAATGGACTGGTTAGAGAAACACAAAGTAATTTTAAATTGTTAAGAAAACTCACTTATAGAGACGAAAACAACACAATTAGGACGATACAAGGGATCAGAAAACTAGTTTTTGTTAGGCAGATATCAGCCATGCAGTTTAAGAAATGTATGATTAAAGGTTGCCAAGTTTATGATGTTCAAGTAACTAATCTGTTAGAAAAGGAAAACAAACCCAGTCTAGAAGAATTTGCAGTTCTACATGGATTTAGATATGTATTTGTGGATGAAATACCAGAACTACCTCCAATAAGAGAGATAGACTTCTCTATCGATCTACTACCTGGATCTGACCCGATATATAAGGCACCTTATAGAATGAGTTTACCCAAATTTACAGAGATGAAAATTCATCTGCAAGAACTGTTAGATAAAGATTATATCAGACCAAGTGTCTCACCTTGGAGAGCACCGGTTCTTTTCATTAAAAATAAAGATGAGAATTCGAGACTATGCATTGACTATCGACAACTAAATAATATGACGATTAAAAATAAGCATCCTTTACCCAGAATTAGCAACATGTTTGACCAAGTGGGAGGAGTAAAGATCTTCTCTAAGTTAGATTTAATATCTGGTTATCACCAAGTCAGAATAAAGGATGAAGATACAAAAAAAAAAACATTTAAAATACAATACAAACATTATGAGTTTGTCGTAATTTCGTTTGGTCTTACTAATGCACCAAAAATCTTTCTGTGTTTGATGAATAGTATATTCATTCAATACCTAGATAAATTTGTGTTAGCGTTTATCGATGATATTTTAGTTTACTTGAGAAAAAAAGAATAACATGAAGAACATATGAAAATAGTATTGCAGACCTTAAGGAAACACAAGTTGTATGTGAAGTTTGATAAGTGTGACTTCTACCAAAGAAGGATATAATACCTAGGACACGTGATATCCGAAGAGGGTATTGTAGTTGATCCAGAAAAGATAAAATCCATTATGGAATGGACTATCCCTAAGGATGTAGTAGAAATTAGATCATTCATGGGAATTATTGGTTATTACCGAAGATTTATTGAAGGATTTTCTAAGTTCACATATCCAATTACATCCCTACAGAAAAAGGGAATTTGATTTACTTGGTCATAAAAGTGTTAGGACATCTTTGATAAACTAAAGTGACTATTAACGACAACACCTATCCTAAGGGTAGGGGATCCGGATAAAGACTTTATAGTTTATGTGAATTAAAGAAAAGTAGGATTGGGGGGTGTCGTAACACAAGATGAACACGTCATCTATTATGAATCACGTAAACTGAAAGAACATGAATGGAATTACGTTACACATGATTTGGCGTTAGCATTCGTAATTCATGCACTAAAAATGTGGTGACATTATTTAATGGGGAGACATTTCCTGCTACTAACCGAAAACAGTGGTGTAAAGTTTTTATTCAGTCAACTAGATCTCAACGCAAGGCAAGCGAGGTGGATAGCCTTTTTAAGTGAATTTGATTTCGAAGTAAGATGCATCAAGGGAAAAGAAAACAAACTTGTAGATGCCCTAAGTCGGAGGACTAACAGACTTTTTGAGATAAGTGTTAGCAAAGAAGAAAATGATATCGAACAAAGAATAAAATATGCAAGTTGTAATGACGAAAAATACATCAAAACAACAACATATTTACAAGGAAATGCAGAAAAAATGGACAAAACATATATGAGTTTAGATAAAAATGGATTGCTAAGGTTCAAAAAAAGGTTGTACATACCTAATTCTATTTATTTACAGTCTACAATTCTTGAAGAATTGAACAAAAGTTCATATTCTGGTCATCGAGGATACCAGAAAATGATCACAGCCTTAAGAAAAAGAAAATTATTGGCCTAACATGAAAAGTGAAATAAATGAATACTTATCTAAATGCTTAGATTGTCAACAGGTAAAGGTTGAACATCAACATCCAGTCGGTCTGCTACAACTTCTACCTATACCAGAATGGAAGTGGGAGATTATCTCATTGGAATTCATCACAAACTTTCCTAAGACTCAAAAACAAAATGACTCAATTATGGTAGTGATTGATAAACTTAGCAAATATGCACATTTTATACCTATGAAGTCTACTTATAAAGCAATTGATATTGCTGAAATTTTTATGAAATAAATATTTAGATTACATGGAATTCCTAAGATGGTGATCTTGGATAGAGATGTCAAATTTACGTCAAAGTTTTGGAAGGAATTGTTTGCGAGATTGGATACTAACTGTTAGAAAAACAGGACCGAGGAGCAATAAAATAAAACAAATGCAGAAACAAAACACAAAAGACACACAATACAAGAGAGACACAGATTTACGTGGTTCACCCAGTGTGGGCTACGTCCACCACAGAAATTGCCAGGTCCTTCCTTTATTATTATCCAGCAAATGAAGGGATACAACCTACAGAAAAACCCACTGTAACTTCATCTTCTTTCTCTCACAGTCTCCTCTCTCAGAATACAATATTCACCATCAACCATAGCCGCAATACATTTCCCTCATAAAAGAGGGTTGCCTTCTAGGGAAAAAAAACCTAACATAATCTCTACCATTAGATCTGTGACCTTATAATGAACGGTCCAGATTTACAATGAAATTACAATATACTTTTACAAGGCAATTTTTGCTTCGAGGGCTTCACCCCCGAACCCCCGCTGGGGGGCCGCTTTCCCCCAGACCCCCCAGTCGGGGGGATAGGCCCTCCGGACCATGCAGAGGGGGTACCCCCCCTATGCACTCCCCCGCGTGGAAGAGTGTACATACTTTTGGGGTGTAAATACTTCATGGGGTATAAACACGACTGAAAGTGAAAGACCTATAAATCAGGAAGATAATCAGGCTCCACAACCAACACTAACCTGGATTTCAACACAAGCTACCATGCACAAACGGATGGGAAAACTAAACGAATGAATCAAATTGTGGAAGACATGTTACGAATGTACATGAAAATGAAACCAACTAAGTGGGAGGAGTACATACACTTAGTTGAATTTTCTTACAATAATGGCTATCAAACATCAACTAAGATGAGTCCTGTAGAAGCATTATATGGAAGGAAATGCACAAATCTGATTAGCTGGGATAGTCGAGTTGATAGACTTGTGATGGGACTGGAAATGCTCCAGGAAATGGAGAAAATGGTAAAAATATTACAGCAGAATTTAAAGGAGGCCCAAGACCGATAGAAAAGATACGCATATTTAAAAAGGAGACACTAGGAATTTCAAATTGGAGACCATGTATATTTGAAATTCAAAGAAAGGAGAAGCTCTCTAAAGCTATGAATTTATTCAAATTTGGCACCCAGGTTTTGTGGCCCCTTCGATATTTTAACTTGAATCGGACCAGTGGCATATCAACTAGCACTTCCTGCAAGCTTAAAAGTTCATAATGTTTTTCATGTTTCCTTATCAAAAAAGTATATCCATTATCCTACTCACATCATTGATTGGAACATGGTGGAGGTGGAACTAGAAGGTGAGTTCCAAGTGGACCCTCTGCACATTATGGACAGGAAAGAAATAGTACTATAGAAGAGAGTCATCGCCCAGGAAAAAGTGCAATGGAAGCACTTTAGCCCTGAGGAGGCCACTTGGGAATTGGAGGAAGATTTGCAGAAATCTTATCCAACCCTATTCCAAGAGAGGAATGAACACTGAGGACAGTGTTTTACTTAAGGGGGAGACGATGTAATATCCTCAAAATTTAGAATAATTAAATTCTAAGTGAACTTTAGAATAATTTCCGTTTTTGGAAAATTCAGATTTGGAAATTATTTTCCATTTATGGAAAATCCAAATTTGGAATTTTTATTATTTTAATTAATGATTTGATGATTTTTGGGAAAATATTTGTCTTTCCCAACTAACCTCTTTTATTTTGACACATGTGGGAGACAAACATTTTATAAATTAAATCTTGGAAGACAAATGGAACAACCAGGTTAAAAATAGTTGACCATGACTCCATGAGTGGGGAACAGGTTTGAGTTGCCTCAAGGATGATTTTTACAAGTGGTAAATGTGGAATTTGACCACTAAAAACCCCTAAAAATCATGGATTTGTAAATATGTGAATTTCCCGAGGAAAGGAAAGACCTAGGCACAAGTTGCATATAAAAACAACATATGGAGGAGGTAGGATGCTACTTAGTATGTTGGGAAAATGAAACTATTTGTTGTTATGAGCACTGTTACTGTGAATTAAAGGAATTTTTGATCTATGGATGGTGACTGTAGCTAAGGAGGATCATTCAGTTTTCCCTTCTGGACTCATGGTCAGGTTAGGGGGTGAACAGGGCAAGTGAACTTGGTTGTTATGTTCTACGGTTGGGTGGAACATGGTTGTTCCATTTGTATTCCAGCATCAAGTTTCAGATATGTATCTTGACTTGCATTTTTTTGTCAATAATTATGTTTGATTATTATTGGTTAGGAATGTGATGGTTTATTATAGTTCAAGTATACTATATTGTTTTAATTGAAACATGATGATGGTATATGTGTGTGTGTGTGTGTGCTCATCCATACAGAAATAGTAGAACTAATGTATGTTCCTATTAATCATTAAATATGGTTATACATGTATATATATAAATGACTGTATATATATGTGTGTGTTCATGCATAAAGAATGAAAAAACTATTGATATATTCCTATTGACCATTGAATTATATATATGTTGAATTACTATTTCAAATCTGCACGAATACCATAGAGAATAGACAGAATGAATAACAGTCCATATATATTATTTATATTATCTATAACCACAGAAAAATAGTGATTCAGTATTCTACAAGTGTATTGCAAAAGTAGTTGCCACATTCCATGAACCTTGTTCAAAATATTTACAAAACAACCGATGTATTCAATCGAGCATGGTTCAAATATTACAGTGGAGTACCATAGGCCAAAGACTACATTACCACTTGCATTGTAGATAGAATCTAAGAAGAATGCATAAAATATGTACGCATGGATTAGAACTCGAATACATTTCGAGCAAGAGTTGTTTCTCTATCCGCTTCCCTCGATTTTATAAACTTGCAAAATAAGAAAGACGAGATTTTAGTAAGCTATACTAGATTTTTAATGGAAATTAAGTATTAAGAATAAGTCAAGGAAATACTTATCTTGACTTTAGAGAAGAACCAGATCGCCACTTGTGCTTGTGCGACAACCTGTCCACGATCCAAGAAGAGGAGAAGTGGACCCAAAATCGGTTGATGGGTACCCTCGCAAAACAAAACAGGGCCCCATCATTAATTTAATGTAACTGTGCATAAATATTTACTTATAAAATAGAGAAAATGAAAGTAAATAACTAGCATTGAATTAGAGTGTGCGTAGAATGAGAAAACAGGAAGCACACATTTATATTCCTCTGAACCCTGTGTGTTTTCACTTTTAAATCTTTTAAAAATCTAAAGAGGCTCATAAGATTTGCGACCTGTGTAGTATTCACATTGAATCACAAAAATTAAATAACACTACATTAAGAACCAAATCCCTCCTGGAAGAGAATCATTTTATAACTAGAGGGTACAAACAAAGGTCATTTTCAAACGATTACAACCTATTTTTATATTGCTAATTATATGCACGGGAAGTAAACACGAAAACCTTTCACAGAGCATATAGATTTACAAATTCCACAGAGAATTAACATTGCTATAATTATTTAAATAGAGCGTAAATCTACAATTACTACAAAGGATTAAGACGGCTATATATATTTACGTTGAGAATAATTACGAGTTTCACAGAGTGGTAATGTAAATACACTGAGCGTAAATTATGACTTCCTGAGAGTGATAATATAATTAGATAGAGCATAAGTTACGATTTACACACTGTTGATATATTTTACACAGATCATAATTACAGATCCCCATAGAGGGTAAATAATGTTATTTCACACACAGAGCATAAAATTACGATTCCCACATTATGTTAATATAATTTATACAGAGCTTAATTACGAATTCTCGAAGAGGGATTTACATTGCGATTTATAATTTTACACATGACGAAATTTACGAACTTCCCCATAGAGGATATATTTTGTCGTATATATTATCGCTATATGTATACATAGGAATTAATTTATGAATGTCCAAAGGGTTGATTTTTTATATATATATTTTATGTATAACACACAGAATAGAATTTACAAATAGAGGATTGATATTGCCACATTTATATATTATTGCTAACTATAGAGAATGAAATCTATGAAATTCCCACAGAGGGTTGATTTTACCGAGAATATAAATTGAGGAATTTCTCAAAGAGGGTTATTGAATGTATATATGCATAAATGGTAAATACAAAAATCCCCTACGGGGTTTTAAAAATAGACAAGTCAGGATAATAGTAGTCATCATAGCAAGTCTCAGGGTCCTTAGGAAGAGTTCCATATCATAGGTAGTAGGTTGGTAATGATGAAAGGATATATACTAGGGTTCAACCCTTAAAATTTTTTTGGGCCACAAAGAACCATAACGAGTATGGGGTAGAAGAACAATAACCAACCAAGGATAAAACAATAACCTCGAGACCCAAAACTTAAACACAAAGGAACCCCAGAATTAAACATGATTAAGGTGTCACAATGATAATACAAGGTAAATCCTCAATAGAGGGTGAAGACAGGGAGTTTGTTCATATACCTCTCTTATATTACATTGCATCAGAACATAATATTCTTTCATGAAATATAGAGAACATAAACAACATAGCATTTTTACTCACCTTGCATATAGAAGAACCAGAGGTGCGTTGCCTTCCATCTTTTACCAGGGTCGAGCTTCCCAAGTCATCGGCCATACAGAGCAGGGGAAAATGTTAGAACATGGTGAAAAGGGAAATTTCGCATACCGCACAGAGAAAAACTATTACAAGACCAAAGGGGGGGGGGAAGAATGAATGATTGTGACCTCGAGGACCTCGTTAGAGGAGTAAACGCAGTAGGTATGCACCAATACCGCTTCCATGTGAAGCCATGAAGATGGGGAGCCTGCATTGGGCGCGACTGCCTAAGTGTCAAGTTTGGTAGGTATGATACAGGCCTTCCCATTAATTAAATAACCAGAGGTAAATGCCCATAGGACCGATCTAACATCCACCATTAAACATTTTTGAACCTATTCAATGTTGGGCCATGTCACTAGTCCCGCATTGGGCGTGACTGCCTAAGTGTCAAGTTTGGGAGGTATGATATAGGCATTCCCATTAATTAAATAACCAGAGGTAAATGCCCATAGGACCGATCTGACATCCACCATTAAACAGTTTTGAACCTAGTCAATGTTGGGCCATGTCACTAGTCAGGTAGGGTTTAACATTGTTAGGAATAGGTTATGTTCATGGTGCTAGAGCAAAACCATAAGTGCTATGGTATATCTATATATATATATATATATATAGATATTGATATGGATAGGGTTAGTGTTAAGGTTTCCATATGATGGTTTGTATGGTAAATTCTTATATATATTGATATGAATAGCATTAGTCTTATGGTATTCATTGTATAGTCGATACAGTAAGCGATGTATATCATTATGGATAGTGCTAATGTTATGAACAGACTATATGATAGTCTATAGTCTATAGTTGATTACACACTGTATTTTTGGATAACATGACTTAACATAGACATGGTAGTTATTCTAAAGGGCCATGATATCCCTGGTCGCAATTGTCTTACATAAAAATGAGTGTATGATTCTAATCCAATAGTGACCATAAATATATTTTGCATACAATAAATGAATAAAGATATGTTTTGATCAAATGTTGAAGAGTTAAGTAGCTTTAATGTCCCCTAACAAAAAAAAATATATATGGGAAATTTGGGGTACATTACAAGGAGAAGGCGCAACACCATTCCTTGAGAGAGGTGTCTTGAATGATGATCACTTTGAGAAATGGAAAGATGTGTATTTCCTTCTATAACTCATCCTCCTTCATGCTACCAACAAAACTGAGGGAGAATTACTTAGCACACATAACAGAATTATTGGATGTCCATTTGGATGTTTATTTAGATAAAATTACGTTAAGTTACTTACTTTTATTTTTTTTAAACTATATCAATAATTTATTATTTAGCAAGTATGTTTGGAAACACACATGTGGTGGGTCTCACCCTTGGGGAGAATGGAAGGACTGACATTTGGACAACAACTCCTTCTTTATGATTGAGTTATTGGATGTTTATTTTAATTAAATTAGGTTAAGTTGCTTATTTTGATTTTTTTTAACTATTCAAATTTCGTAAATATATAAATAATTTATTATTTAGTAAGAATAGATATGTTTGGAAACAAATATATATTCTATAGACACAACTCAATACAATGTCATCGGGAGAGAGAGAGAGGGAAACAACATCAACAACATCTGAAACACTGACTGGCATATCTATAAATCATCAGAAGTTGTTCTCATCATCATCGTTCACAGTAGGGAGTTGGAGTAGCATCATCATTATTATCAGCATGTGGCTAGAGTAAAATCATCATCTTCTTTAGCGTGAGGTTAAAGTAACATCATCATCTTCTTTAGCATGAGGCTAAAGTAATATAATCATCTTCTTTAGCATGAGGATAAAGTAATATCATCAACATATTTAGCATGATGATAAAGTAACATCATCATCTTCATCAAGAAGCTGAAATGACATCATCATCATCATCTTCAGCAAGAAGCTGAAGTGACATCATCATCATTTGCATCAACATGGATTAGTATAACACTAATACATCATCATCATCATAAATAACAACACAAGGTTGATACAAGATCAACAATAGAAATATCACAGCACAAAGGTTGGAGCATAATGAACAACAACAACATCACAGCACAAAAGCTAGAGCATCATCAACAACAACAACATCGCAACACGAAGGTTGGAGCATCGTCAAAATCAGCACTAGGCTATAAATCTTCATCAACATCGAAACGAGGCTGGAAATCTTCAGCACGAGGCTGGCATCTCATCAACATCAACACGAGGTTGGCATCACAACAACATCAGCATGAATCTGGAAATCTTCATCACTAGGTTGGCATCACAGGATGAGGGTGGCATCAAAACATCAGCATGAGGATGGAAATAATTAGCACTAGGCTAGCATCACAGCACGAGGTTGGCATCACAACAACATCAACACGAGGCTGGAAATCCTTAGTAATAGGCTAGCATCATAGCACAAGGCTGGAATCACAACAACATCAACATCAAGCTAGAAATATTTAGCACTAGGCTGACATCACAGCACGAGGCTGGCATCACAACACTACTCCCCCTTTAGAGGGAGGTCGTTTTGTACTACACCAATCTTATCTCGAAAGTGCTCAAACTTTACACGAGACATAGGCTTGGTCAACACATCAACAACCTATTCATCCATGATAACATACTGTATCTTTATGGATCCTCTCTGCAAAATATCACGAATGAAGTGATATCGGATCTCTATGTGCTTCGACTCATCATGGAACACAGGGTTCTCTGTCATATTTATGCAAATCTAGTTATCACATAGGATCATGATTGCTTCCATCTCCAGATCAAATAGATCTGTCAACAACATCCGAAGCCATACGACTTCACAACTTCCAGAACATGAAACAATGTATTTTGCTTATGTCGTGCTCAGAGCAATGATGAATTGATCCCTACTCTGCCATGAACTCATGGCTGACCTTAGACTGAAATAACATAATAAAGTGCTATTTCTATCATAAATACTTCCAACTTAATCTGAATCAGTATATCCATACAATTTGAAGTCATGATCTCCATTATAACCGAGACCAAAATCCAACGTACCCTTAAGGTATCTCATCACATGTTTTGCATCATCAAGGTGAACATGTATGGGTTCTACCAGATACTGACTCAAGGAAAAACATATATTTGGCCTAGTATTCATCAAATACATCACCGAACCAACAATCTATTTGTACAGAGTAGCATCAACTGATTTTGATGAGGTATCTACCAGAAGATTCAACTTCGTTTCCATGGGTGTGTACATGGATTTTCATTTCAACGTGTCAAACCTCTTCATTATTTCAACTGCATACATCCCTTGGTTAAGTAAGATCTTCTTTGGGTTCTACCAAACTTCAAGACCTAAGAGACAATGCATTAGGTATTTCATCAAACTCTATAGTGATCTTCTTTTGCTTTCTATGATGAGATTTTCTTCATCTTGTAAAGAATGCATCATCTAAATATAGTAGTAACATCACTAGCTCATCATTCATACCCTTGAGATAAAGGTTAGAATCAACTTTACTCTTGGTAAGGCCCAAACTCTTCAGGAAACTGTCAATTATGCCATACCAAGCTCTAGGAGCTTGCTTCGACTTCCAGACATGAGTCTTTCTATCTTCAACTTCAAACCAAATTTTCACATTACATTGTACCAATCTGGTACACTTTCTCAGCTGCAACTCAATCTACACAATCATGTCCTAGCTCTATGTTCTCTCTACAAAGCACTATTTGTCTTACTGCCTGAGAGTATGTCCTCTCCTCTTTATGTAACTGTTCCTTTTGGAACTGGGACTCTGCACCTGCAATTGCTCTGAAGCTGAGAATGGTTGCTTCATTCTCACTATGACTGCTGAAATATGAGAGTAACTCCTCTACTTCATAACGAAAACAACTTCATCTGGAACTAAGAGTGGCTCGATAACTGATACTGAAGGTATCTCTTCTTCTTTCATGGAGGTAACTCTATATTTTATCGTAGTCATGTCTCCATGACCCAACTAATGTAATGCACCAACTGCCACCCAATTTTAAATATGGGGATTACTCCCCCTGCATCTCATACTATATATGAATCATGGTTGTTCTGGTTGTCTTCATGAATATTGGAACCATTTCTTCAATAAGTGTCTCGTCATAGTCTTCTCCCTTTCGCTGGAAGAATCCTCTGGACACACATCAGGATTTGTACATCTGCAACATGCTCGATATGTATAGATCAATCTTGGAAGTCAATACTGACTTCTCTTCTAGTCTCATGGAAGAATCCATATCCTACTCTTTTTGATTGCCTTCCTTCTCTGTCACCGAAACAAGGGAATCTTCCAGGAGATTCCATATCTCCTAGGAGTCTCTGAAGTTACGATCTATTCTTCTCATGGAATCTGTCTCCCAATCCTGCAAGTTGTCACTTCATCTGATCCTTTCTGAGATCAATATTATCCTTGATTTATTCTAAGTGTACAAGGACTTCATCATATCTTACTGTTACAGAAGAATCCCCCTACAGACAAGTGGATTCCCTCTTGGATACTAGACCCCTATAACCAAGACAAAAAGGTGCTAATGTGGACACTGACATTCCTTTTCATGAAGCTAAATTATTCAAAGAAGAAGAATGAAGAAGGGTAAATACATTTTACTGACATTTTTCCTTGCTCAATCCAGGTTGATCTTGATCTCCAAGTTCTTTAGAAGGTCCTACAATACAATGAGAAACAACAACGAAACATACTTCCTATTCTACCATGAGTAGCTTCATAATGGATCTATAAAAGAAACGAGTTCATGAAACGTACATAAAATTTAAAGGAAACATGCCAAGCATAGATTTATATTAATTAAAACAAAGTGAAAAGCTTACAACCATGAATGTAGGTGCAACATCTTCACCAAGCTCTCTTTGTCCAAAACCTTGCTCGAATAATCCACACACAGAATGATGATTCTTCAATGATATCTACCTTATGAGATCATAAGTTTGCTACTTTACAATGTCTCCTCTTTCACCATGAAGAGGCCTCCTTATATAGGCTTGGAGAGGCCTAACCACTTAATATATTCTTGGGATAGGTTGAGGATTCTTCTCCTTCAGTTGTGGATCTTCCCTAAGATCAAGCCTTGACCTCATATTCGAATCCAACCAACTCCATAGATTAAGGGGATTCTTCCCTGATTTCTCTCAACAATCCAAACTTCCCTAAAAAAGGCCAATGCTCCCCCAAAAGGGTGCACAGAGCATTGCAACACTGCCCCAAAGAAGGCTAGGGAGAGCTGGAACTCCCTAATAGTGGGTAGGGGAGCGCTTCCCTCCAAAATTCATTTTAAGTAGTTTTCTTCATGGAAAATGCTTTGTACTCTTCATCAAATTATTTCTCTTCCTTAAACCAGTCTTTGAAGGTGTCTTAAGTGTCCTTGTGATGTCATTAGAGACACAACATAGGCAAGATGGCAGTATGATGTTTGCGACACTTGTGACACTTAAGGCCAATAATGTGACACTTGCGACGCTAGTCATGACGACAATAGGTCATCATTAAAGTGAGTAATTTTGATTTGTAACACTTACATGGAATACTTGGTGTTGAATACCAAGTCTAAATATGAAAAGTTGAGCCAAACTTCAAGTGAATTATGCTTCCCGTCAAGGTGGCTTAATTAAACTTTGAACAATTTTGCTGTGAGTTCTTGTTCTAATGTTCGGTCATCTTTGGAGCCTTCTTCTCCTTACAATCAATCTCCATATGAGATACGTTGGATATCAAAGGATAGATTATTCTTCATCTTCTTTGGTACATGAATGTATATGCTCATGTACATAGTTTTCTTCATGTCTCATCTAATTTTTTGCCTTTTGCAACCTTCACTAAATCTTCCTTAGGGTTATCACCTATGACCTGAAACATGGTCAACAAAACAATAAGAAAGAATAATACTCTTTTGATGATAGTAATAAAACAATATCATGAATAATCATCACAGTATCACCTTTAGAGATTTCACTTGTGACCTGTCTGAAACAAAGATAAAAAGTAAGAAATACAATACAAAATGAGGTCAACACTCTTCTAGTGTTCTGAGCAAACATTCCTCCATGGTAACCTGGAATCAAAACAAGAAGTTTCTCCTAGAGGAGATGTTAGTTGTATCTGGTAAATGATTACATTAATCATTTAACTTGATATGCTTACATGCTACCAAGTATAATAATTTTCAAATAATGTTACCTCAACTATAGTGTTTACCTGTAAAGGGGTAGTTATCAACTTGTCATGTGCAGCTTTGAATCTTATCAACTTAATTAATCAAGCCTGGAACTTGGAGCCTTATCATCAAGAATGAGTGTTTTTCTTTTCTTCCAAGTCTCCTCACTCAAGATGACGAGTGCTTTATTCAACCTGTCTTTTGTACTAAGACAATATGTTATGTTGACATAAATTTGGGTTAGAGGATAAACTCTATGATCTCAACTTTAATCAATCTAATACTTTGACTTAAATTTTGACCAAAGGTTAGTATGATGGTCATAGCTTCAACATGCAACCTAGATCAAAATAATTTCATAACAAATAGATGCATATCCGAAGAATCAAACCTGGGTTTCATTATTCCTCTGAATGTGTTGGATCTTGATATCCTTCTGGATCTATGGCAAGAGATACCTTCTCTTGCAAATACCCTTTAAACATTAACAGTTTAAGCATATGTGACTACATACCTCTGATAGTATTTGCAGGTAGTGGCACCATCTAGAAGCAATGGTAATAGTTATCAACCCTTATAAAACTTCAAGGGTGACTGCAACTAGTACTGCAACTGATACTTCAACTAATACTGCAACTACAATTAATACAACAACTAATTATGAAACTACAACTGCAACTTAGGGTTTTATGAGGAAACCCTAATTTTTCAAACTTCAAATTTTGAAATTTTGATCCAGGGGATAGATGCGCTGAGATGAGGCAAGTAAGCTACTGCAGTCATATTTATGAAAATCCAAATTTTACCTCTTGAAACTGAGCTTACGGAAATCTGGACTGGTACTTCTGGTACTAGTTATGGTTTCCTAGTTTTCTAGTAATTTTGGTTTTCTGGTACTTCTGGTTTTCTGGTTTTCTGGTACTAGTGAAAAATAGGGTTTCACTTTCTGGGAGTTCTGTCCACTGAAAAGGTGTGCTCAAGATGCCAAAAGCTTCACTAGGTTAGGGCACACTTTTCTAAATAGTTTTTAGGAAAAACTTCCTCTCCAACAAAAAGCCCTAATTTTCTTATACGACAAGAGTGATGTTTTTCTTTATCCAATGAAAGATGCTCTCTTCAACCTAGCTCTGATACCATGTTAATTTTTGAGCTATTATTAGGTTTATTTTCAATTTACTATATAACAATAGCATAGGTAGGATCACTAAGAGAAACACAATCATAAGATACACAACATTTATCCTAGGAAACCCTCATGGGGAAGAAAAACCAGCAAAAAACTTCCTTAATATAGATAGCCAATACAATGCCAAGACAATAAACCAAAACACTAGAGAATATCCTCCACCGAGCAATGTGCCTCTCTCTCTTCCTTCTTCCGGCAACTGGCAACTGTAGCTTCCTTTAAACTTGTGCACTAGATGAGTGAGCTGAGTGAGTGATCAAATGAGGCGTTGACTTCCTTTATTTATACAAACTCGCAGGTGTTGAAAAGGTGTCTCTTCACTAGGCAGGGTCAACTTGTCTTCTTAGTAGTTAAAACCACTTTAATTAGGCCTAGGGGGCCACTTATTAATTTTCATAATACAATTAGGGTTTGACCAATATACAAAAGGGGATTTGATCGATAAAATAAATGACTCAAATAATAATAATAATAATAAGTAGAATACTCTTTGCAGTTACAATATTTCAATAGGAACATGGTAGGACTCCCTTGAGACATCTTCTCACATGTTTCAACTAAAACCGCTCTTAAACCACATCCTGGAGTTATTTGATTGATCTTACCTATGAGGAACCCTCCATTGCGTGTAGGTGGTGTCGATCGTAACAAGAATTTTGGTAGTTTTGATAGTTTGAATCGCAAACACAAGAGTTGGAAAGTTAGAGAAGCTAAGACAAGTTGTGTTCTGGGTAGGGATGTCGCTATGGACAGGGTTGCTAGTTTAGTTGAAAAAGCGTTAGTTGGTAAAAACATTTATACCAGGATGAAAAAGGTTCAACTGGAAGATTGGATCTTAATCTTCTGGAGCCTCTCATATGATATTTCCCTAGATTTATCCTCCTGTCTAACCATTGGATGGTGTTTCATTTTTCGTGTGAGGGTGATCTGCTGAGAATTTTGGGTTCTCCTTGGATTATTGGAAGAGGTATTTTAATGATAAAGAGGTGGTACCCTAGTCTTAATCCACTCTCTGAAATATTCTTGAAAAGGTTCTCTTGGATGCTGCTCCCCGACTTTGCTATAGATTTCTGGTCTGTAAAAATATTTGAAGCAGTTGCTAAGTCAGTAGGGAAATTTATTTTATTTAATGATCACTTGCTTCGCTAGAGTAACAAACGAATCACATGGGTATTAATAGAATTGGACCTGGACAGGGGTTACTAGATGTTATTTATATCTCAATAGGGGATACACATATTTATCAACATGTTGACTACTGGAGGGAGCCTTTATGTTTTCATTCTTGATGGAAACTGGGTCACCTTAGAGTGACGTGTCTGGATTCTAGGGAGCACAGACATGACTCAAATAAAATTTGGATGACTGAAGACCAAGATGGAGTTTCTTGTACTGGACCTTTCAACAAAGGTTCCTTCCTTGGTAATATGCAACTTTTATTTCCCTCGTTCTTTAATAAAATCTCCCCTGAAGAGTTTGAATATTTAAAAAATAATGAAAGTTGGGTTATAGAGATCTTCAGAGACTTTTGGGACCTTCTTATGAAGAAGTTTGATGATTTAGGTGTTCGTCCTGGATTTGTTTCTAAGGGATTGGGTAATGTAAACAACCCTTTGTAATCTCCTGGTGATACACAACCTCTCTCACCCACATGCTATGTTTCGACAGTTGACATCCCTACCAGTCTTGTGGGTTCCGGTAAGTTAAATTCTAATGGTTTGGGTATGTCTAGAGATGGATTTTCAATATCTTCCTTTTCTCCTGAGGTTTTATAAGTTCCTACGGTTTGCATTGGTGGTGATTGTCTAGACTCATTTTGTCTTAATTATCCCATGGGTGGATATAGTTGTCCTAATGATACTCTGTTAAATTTCTCTCTGAAATTTAAAACTAAGGCTGTAGAGGCCTTATCTCCCTCACTCCTTTCTATCTCCAATATTACTACTAAGCCTCCCCTCACTACAAATCATTCCAGTGTGACTATCAAGAAAAAGGCTCACCCCTGCATCCCAAATAAACCTCTCAGGGCCATCAAAGGTGGTCTGTCACATTTTGGAGAGTTGTCCCTCGTTGTTTTAGAGCCAGATCGTTCCCTCAAACCTTTCCTCCCTTAGTCCTTGAACCCTATTTCAGATAGGGTTCCCATCTTGACCCTTAGATAAAGCCAACCTCCCTCTGTCATTCCCTTATGATTATTCTATCCTTCAATCTCCATGGTTTTGGGGGACCCACAAAAATTACTTCCCTCAAACTACTTCTGAAACAAGTTAACCCAGATATTGTCTTTCTTCAAGAAACCTTAGTGGATGGTGAAAAAGCTAAAAGATTTTTTCTTCAATGTCTGTCGATGTGGAAC